>MJUU01000030.1:245599-320383 GCA_002080025.1 Modiolus philippinarum | reverse complement strand
TGAAAATTGTTTTCTTAATAATGCTTGGATAAAGATTGGAACGGTTCATTTGGGTGACTTCTGTGTTTGCATCTAATTGCAATCATCATTTAATGTGATTAAACTTTTCTGTTGATACCAGATTTTATTTCTACAAATTATTTTGTCAGAAGGACATTCATTGTTCAAAGTTTCTTCTTTACTTCTACCCGGGGGCATAAGTGTTTCACAAAACACATCTTGTTTTGGATTAATTTCATGTCACTGTGCCCAAACAATTACTTTACAACTACAGTAGGGTGCAGACATAACCTCTCGTCCAAGTTAACTTGGGGAGCAGTCATGAGAACAGCCCTAAGTTAACTTGAAGTTAACTTGGAGCAGTCATAGAATCCTGACTCCTCTGACCAGTCATAGAGCCCTGACTGCTCTAACCTGTCATAGAATCCTGACTGCTCTGACCTGTCGTAGAGCCCTGACTGCTCTGACCAGTCATAGAGCCCTGACCGCTCTAACCTGTCATAGAATCATGACTGCTTTGATTATATAATTAGTCGTATAGCTCTAAAACAATACAAGAACTGATACAGCGATGGATGCGTCCCACATTCCCTACCACACGCACACGATTCACAAGACGAACGCACAAATTTTTCACACGTTGAGTGCGATTTTCTTCAATTTTGCTGTAACCATAACTGAACTATCAGAAAAGAGTCACTTTTATGTATTCGAAAATTGTAATTTCCGTCATTTTGTAAAATAAATAATTTAGATAAATAAATAATAAAACTGAATAAAAATCAATCCTGTAGTAATTAAAATATTCTGCAAACAGCCGCAAACATCAAATATCAGAAGAGGTGCATATTTAATTTTCACATTAAAATGATGCACCCACAAAACTGAAACTTGGTGGTTAACTAAAATATGTTTAAGAAAAGGCAGACCTTCTTCATTCCATAATGTACCGATGCCTGCAATACTAAAACTTGTTGTAATTTAACGTAAAATTAAGAGTAAGCAGATTTTCTTCATTCGATATTATATCGATGCCGCAATACTTCAACTTTCTGTAATTTTACCTAAAATATAAAAGAAAAAACAGATTTTCTTCATTCGATATTATATCTATGCCCGCGATACTTCAACTTTCTGTAATTTTACCTAAAATATAAAAAAAAGCAGATTTTCTTCATTCGATATTATATCGATGCCCACGATACTTCAACTTTCTGTAATTTTACCTAAAATATAAAAGAAAAAGCAGATTTCATTCATTCGATATTATATCGATGGCCGCGATACTCCAACTTTCTGTAATTTAACCTAAAATATCAAAGAAAAAGCAGATTTTCTTCATTCGATATTATATCGATGGCCGCGATACTCCAACTTTCTGTAATTTAACCGAAAATATATAGGAAAAGGCAGATTTTCTTCATTCGATATTATATCGATGCCGGCAATACTTCAATTTGCTGTTAAATTAACCTAAAATATATAAGAAAAGGCAGATTTTATTCATTTGACATTATATCTATGCCCGCAATACTTCAATTTGCTGTAATTTAACCTAAAATAAAAAGCAAAAGGCAGATTTTCTTCATTCGATATCATATCGATACCCGCAATATTTCAACTTGCTGTAATATAACCTAAAATTTATAAAAAAAAGGCAGATTTTCTTCATTCGATAATATAGCTATGCCTGCAATACTTCAATTTTCTGTAAATATAAGAAAAGGCAGATTTTCTTCATTCGATATTATATCGATGCCTGCAATACTCCAACTTTATGCAATTTAACCTAAAATATATAAGAAAAAGCAGATTTTCTTCACTCGATATTATATCGATGGCCGCGATACTCCAACTTTCTGTAAGTTTTTAACCTAAAATATATAAGAAAAGCCAGATTTTCTTCATTCGATATTATATCGATGCCGGCATTACTTCAACTTGCTGTTATATTAACCTAAAATATATAAGAAAAGGCAGATTTTCATCATTTGACATTATATCGATGCCCGCAATACTTCAATTTGCTGTAATTTAACCTAAAATAAAAAGTAAAAGGCAGATTTTCTTCATTCGATATTATATTGATGCCTGCAATACTCCAACTTTCTGCAATTTAACCTAAAATATATAAGAAAAAGCAGATTTTCTTCACTCGATATTATAGCGATGGCCGCGATACTCCAACTTTCTGTAATTAAACCTAAAATATAAGAAAAGACAGATTTTCTTCATTCAATATTATATCGATGAACGCAATACTTCAACTTGCTGTGATTTAACCTAAAATATATAAGAAAAGGCAGATTTTCTTCATTCAATATTATATCGATGAATGCAATACTTCAACTTGCTGTGATTTAACCTAAAATATATTAAAAAAGGCAGATTTTCTTCATTCGATATTGTATCGATGGCCGCAATACTTCAACTTGCTGCAATTTAACCTATAATATATAAGAAAAGGCAGATTTTCTTCATTCGATATTATATCAATGCCCGCAATTTTTCAACTTGCTGCAATTTAACCTAAAATATATAAGAAAAGGCAGATTTTCTTCATTCGATATTATATCAATGCCCGCAATACTTCAGCTTCCTGCAATTTAACCTAAAATATATAAGAAAAGACAGATTTTATTTATTCGATATTATATCGATACTGCAATACTTCAACTTGCTGTAATTTAACCTAAAATATATAAGAAAAAGCCGATTTTCTTCATTCAATAATATATCGATGCATGCAATACTTCAACTTTCTGTAATTTAGCCTAAAATATATAAGAAAAAGCAGATTTTCTTCACTCGATGTTTAATCAACTGCCGCGATACTCCAACTCACTGTAATTTAACCTAAAATATATAAGAAAATGCAGATTTTATATATTCGATATTATATCGATCCCCGCACTACTTCAACTTGCTGCAGTTTAACCTAAAATAAATAGCAAAAGGCAGATTTTCTTCATTCGATAATATATCGATGCCCGCAATACTTCAACTTAATTACTGTAATTTAACCTGAAATATATAAGAAAAGGCAGATTTTCTTCATTCGATATTATATCGATACCCGCAATACTTCAACTTGCTGTAATATCACCTAAAATATATAAGAAAAGGCAGATTTTCTTCATTCGATATTATATCAATGCCCGCAATACTTCAGCTTGCTGCAATTTAACCTAAAATATATAAGAAAAGACAGATTTTATTTATTCGATATTATATCGATACTGCAATACTTCAACTTGCTGTAATTTAACCTAAAATATATAAGAAAAAGCAGATTTTCTTCATTCAATAATATATCGATGCATGCAATACTTCAACTTTCTGTAATTTAGCCTAAAATATATAAGAAAAAGCAGATTTTCTTCACTCGATATTGAATCAACTGCCGCGATACTCCAACTCTCTGTAATTTAACCTAAAATATATAAGAAAAGGCAGATTTTATTTATTCGATATTATATCGATCCCCGCAATACTTCAACTTACTGCAGTTTAACCTAAAATAAATAGCAAAAGGCAGATTTTCTTCATTCGATAATATATCGATGCCAGCAATACTTCAACTTAATTACTGTAATTTAACCTGAAATATATAAGAAAAAGCAGATTTTCTTCATTCGATATTATATCGATACCCGCAATACTTCAACTTGCTGTAATATAACCTAAAATATATAAGAAAAAGCAGATTTTCTTCATTCGATAATATAGCGATGACTGCAATACTTCAACTTTCTGTAAATATAAGAAAAGGCAGATTTTCTTCATTCGATATTATATCGATCCCCGCAATACTTCAACTTGCTGTAATTTAACCTAAAATAAATAGCAAAAGGCAGATTTTCTTCATTCGATAATATATCGATGCCCGCAATGCTGTAATTTAACCTGAAATATATAAGAAAAGGCAGATTTTCTTCATTCGATATTATAATGATGCCCACAATACTTCAACTTGCTACAATTTAACCTAAAATATGTAAGAAAAGACAGATTTTATTCACTCGATATTATATCGATGCCCGCAATACTTCAACTTGCTGCAATTTAACCTAAAATATGTACGAAAAGGCAGATTTTCTTCATGAATAGTACATAAGCCCAAAACATAAGATACTCTATATGTAAATATGTTAATATTTTTTAAAGTTGTAAAGTTGCAGTTGTAAAAATTTATATTATCTTTCGAAAAATAGAATTAAGGGGACGACCAGTTGATGTTCAGGGGTGGGGATTGGGCGATTTTCTTAAAATAAATAATTTAATCTTGGTCCCAGCTGGGACTTATATTAGTCCCAGGTCCCAGAGAAAAAGAATCAAATATTTTAATCCTACTTGTCGTGGAAATAAATAATTTATTTGTTCGAAATTTTCATGAAAATAAATAATTTCTAGGCAAAGAAAACGGGCAAATTATTTTAATGTGGACTTTTGAATGAAAGTAGTAAACGCACGTTACACGATGAGCGCTACAAAACATGCAATTAATTTGGGAATGTTGAACGTTTCCATTGCTGTAAAATTAAAGTAGTCAGGGCTCTATGGCAGGTCAGAGCAGTCAGGATTCTACGACAGGTCAGAGCAGTCAGGGCTCTACGACCAGAACAGGTAAAAGCAGTCAGGATTCTATGACCAGAACAAGTCAGAGCAGTCAGGGCTCTAGAACAGTTCTAAAGTTAACTTAGAGTAGCTTTTATGACTGCTCTTCTTCTTCTTTTCGTAAGTCCCTCCTTCTATCGGAGCACTCGGACTTAGTCCGATTTTAAGAATATTATGGTAAAAGAATTAAAATAAAAGAAAATAAAATAAACCCGGCACCATAGGATATATATCTACATTGGGCCTATTATTAAAAATATTATTTTTAGCTCAAATATAAGGAGGGAAACACTTTAAAGGCTATGTACATGTATATACTAAGAAAACTTGAATATTAATAAATTAATTTAAAATAATCTTACGATAATTAAAAGAAACTTATGTTTAATCAACTATTTCTTATTGTTTATTAGTGATCTAAATTGTTAAAAGATAAAAAAAATAATATTTATATGTTATATCGTATTAAGGTATTTAAGAGTATGGTAATATGATAAAAGGTAAAAAAAATAAAATAGTTTGAATGCTTTAAAAAATACAAACACTAATATGATGCACAACCCAGCTTAGCTTAAAAGCAGAAAATTAGTTACTTGGAGTTCTTACTATATTATATAACAATAATATGCAGCAAATAGCAACTAGTAGTTAGTTATATTAAAAGATAAAAATAATATCTGATATAATAAGATGCCTATAGCAGCCTAAATGTTATATTAAGTAACAAGCAAAGCTTTTAATTCTAGGATAAGAAATAAATATAAAAATATAAAAAAGTAGGATATATGTGTATCAGTTAAGAATATAGGGTTGTGTGCACCGCACAGAGGTCGCTTACTTAGTCAATACAGTCCAGATTGACATTCTCCCGTTGTAAACTGTTCTAAATAATATTCACTATCCAATATTGATTGATTCCAGTCCATTATTGTATTCTACTTCATTATTTAACTATTATTATAGGTAGCAAGCCTCTGTTTGTGAATTGCATAGCAATATTCTCTGGTTAATGTTTCAATGTCACTCAACATATCTCGAATATCTGGCAATTTTGACGGGACAAGTTTTTGGCAGTCAACAACTAGCTGACATATTGCTGACATATCATTGAAATTATTTACCCAGCCTTCACCACCAATTTCTTTAATAACACGGTCTTTTATTAAAGGAATGTGAGCCTTCCTTATGTTGTTGTTGCTCTATGACTGGTTCAAGTTAACTTGGCGAGAGGTTATGTCTGCACCCTACTGTATATTGGTCGCAATATCAACACTTCACTACGTAGAGTGACAAGAAATCTATAATTTCACCGGTGAAATTACGACATTTGTCCAAGTGGGAAAACTCAGAAAATCACTGTTTTTGTGTTTATATTAAGTTTTTTTGGTTTCACCCCTTTAATAGAATGTTTAATGTAGTAAGTGCTGTTGACGAGGACAAAGGCGCAGAATCGGGAGCTTTACAATGTAAGAATGGATAACTCTATTGAAAATCTAAACGTAGCGTACAATTCGCAACGTTTGATCACGGTAACGC
The DNA here is from genome assembly GCA_002080025.1 of Modiolus philippinarum. Classification (NCBI taxonomy): domain Eukaryota; kingdom Metazoa; phylum Mollusca; class Bivalvia; order Mytilida; family Modiolidae; genus Modiolus; species Modiolus philippinarum. Next base: position 314,230 of record MJUU01000030.1, on the reverse strand, counting down.
TCACTGAATCAACAGAACAAATGTCTTTTTGATGCAACCATTTGGTTCTGTTATTGTAAATAAAATTCTGGCATGAATGAGGTGAAAATAAACATCCCGGCCTACACATCCGCATCTCCTTGAAAGTAAAAAAAAAGGTTTGGGGCAGTAGCTTCCGCAGTATTTCTGAAAAAGAAAATAAATAATCTTACTCTTGAGAGGATGAGAATAAATTATTGACCAGTAAATTGTCGTATATAAATATTAGAGGTCGACAAAATTTTCCAGCTTCATCACCTCCAGTATCAAATATCAAATGGCCGTCCTTTTAGTTGAATATACACAAATGTGAGATGAACGGAGGTGAACGAATCTCGCACAGTCATCTTTGTAGTGGTTTTTTGTTAGTCATCAAAGTATTGGCAAACTATATGGGTCAATTGACCTTTAGTACTTAAACTTTGAGTTCAAGATTTTTATCATTAGCAGTTTAACTGACTTTGATACATATGTAAATTATTGTTTGAATTGTTTCAATTTGGTGCTTTTTTGTTTGATTTGTTGACTTTTTCCCGGACTTCCGAAAGAAATCCTACAAATAAAGAAAAGAAATAAAAGATAAATCGTGATTGAATTTTCATTACGAAGGCCGGATATAAAAATTTGCACCTATATTCGATCTGTATACATTTTTTGGTAGGATGACATACACTTTATTGATCTTTTATACCGATTTGTGCATATTGAGTGAATATTTAATTTGAACTGCAACAATAGGTAACTTCAATATGTAGAAATAAAAAAATGTATTTATAAACTTGCAAACAAGGTAAACAATTCAGGATTAATCTTTCTACCCCATTTAAACGAGAGCCGGTGAAAAAGTTCAATATGCGGGAAAACCCACATATTTTCGTCTCTTACGGAATGAAAATCCCTTGACCTCTAAATACCCGATACTTTTTTATGATTGATTTTTCAAGTTGAAACATAAATCAAAATGACGACTCTTTCGTTATACTTACTAAGGTTTTCGAAATCTTGAGATTTATTTGTCATTTGTTTTCGGATCTAAAGTCCAAAATCCCGTACAAATACAGTATTACGTATTATTTTAAATACCACATAAACGACGTTCTGACCTATTATTAACCTATAATCAGATATAAATGCTATATGTACAGATGGGATAAAGACGTTTTAATGCTCTACTGAAATTCTGAGCATCTCATTTTGCATTCTTGAAGTTTAGTAAAGCAAACTCCCTTGTTAGAAAAAGCTAGACTGAAACTTCATTTTTCAAGGCTCGGCATCACACTTTCTGATATTTCCTGGATATTTGTATAAACTTGTGCTGGTTTGACAAAACTGAAACATATTTCAATATATTTAAATATATATTTCAAACAAAATATTCGGACACTGAACCGGTTTGAGCGAAATCCATTGATAGATGTCGAACAGTGCTACATCCCTGTATCTTTTGGCCTTGGATGCGGGATCGTCAACAAACATGTAGCGTTGCTCAGCAATTAGCAATGAATACCGCTCAAACCGGTGCTAGGGGCCGTCTTGAACTTGCTATGAGGTATGAGTAATGCTCATTGTTGAAGGCCTCATGGCGACTTCAAGATGAAGTACAACAATAAAAGCGTTGTTCCATTGCTGTGTTTTACCATGTATTTGTAGAGATTTTGTCTCATTTGCATTTACTCCATATCCCTTCATTGTTAATACAAATAACGGACAAAGTGTTCTTACAATCGCTGGCGTTCGTTNAACCTCCCCCCAAAAAAAAACCAAAACTACAAACAAAACCAAAAAAAAACAACCAAATAACAAAAACAAAAAAAAACAAAAAAAACAAAGAAAACGAAACAAACAAAACAAATCAAAAAAACAAAAAAAACAAAAACAAAACAAAAAAAAACAACAAAAAACAAAAAACAGGTCAACTAAACAACCACAGGGCACTTATCGAGTAAATCGCAAGAAAACTTGGCATTATAAAATAATGAGATGTGGATACTATGAACAGGTGGTCGAAATATAATTTGGAAATTACAATAAAAAAATGGTATAATGGACCGATTCAGAAATGCAACGGCATTATGGGATTGTCATTGTTCTAGACGCTTCTGATTGGTGAAAAACGTATTTTACGAGTACGCTGGGCCTGCGCAACGCTATTACGAGGACGGAAGTTGAATTTCTGAATCGGTCCATTCCAAAGTTTGAAAGCATGATAGTATATCAAAAGAAAACTTCTACCATAACTGGAACAAATAAATTTAGAGTAAATTCGGTATTGTGTAGAAATCTGAGTGAGTTCTGCTCTGTTTTCAAAGAAGCCACAATTTTATATTATAAGCGAAATATACGTATTTCAACGCTTCTAGCGGATTAAGAAAATAGATACAAGACAAGCATAATTCAATCAAAGAATGAAGGAAATCAGCATGCAACAATATTCAAGCTATTATAAAGCACATTATGTCGTGAATCATCTCATGCATTCTTCATGCAGATGGAAAGACATTGTATGAAATATAATTTTTTTGCACATATCTGATTTTGCCTTGATTGGTTTTGGACACGTACGTTTTTTTTTCAAAATATCTCGTTGTTAGGAGTTAATTATCTCATAATTATGACTCAATATCTCATAAGAAGTATATAGGGACAGTTCGCTTATTATTTGAGGTGGTGGTGCTGCAGTGTTACCAGGAACGACGTAACCGAAGTGAAGTTACTGGAAATCATATTACCAGAAGCAGAAGTCACACAAATGGAACACGAAGTGTTAATACTATTTATATGCACAACCAGAAGTGGCCTTAATTAAAGCCCCATTCGACTATTTGATCGCAAATGACGTTATAGTTCAATATGTGAACCCTTGATCACATTACGTACCTTGGTTTTTCTTAGGGTGTCTTATATCAGGTCCGTGTTCGTAAGGAATGTAATTTACCCGCGTTATTTGTTTGTTAATCTCGTCTGTGGGTATCTTCTGTCACATCCGGGTTCATCTCGGTCATGTTGTTTTTTGAAGGAACATAACTCTTGCTATTATTTTTCCCGCGAATTTTGTTTGTTGATTTCGTCTGTGTGTGTCTTCTATCACGCGTTCATCACTGCCATTCGAATAAAGATAACTTTCGCTAGTTTTTTGCCGCGCTTATTTTGTTTGTTGATTTCACCCGAGACTTTGGCGAGATAACTCATTATTTACTAATGTTGCTAACGAGTTTATGTTTATGTTCACGAGTATATTAACCCGACTCGCGAGTCGCTTACGAGTACGGTTTTGGCTGTGCTCGCGGGCTCATTTTACTACATACCTGCTGCTGCGCTAGGGTGATGATTCCGCTGTTGCTTCTAGTATAGTATAAAATTCAGATAGTAAATTTCATGTGAATACAGCCATTATTTTATGCCTCCTTGAAGGACTACTCTGCGATTTACCAGCTATATATCTGTATAGTGATAGGTCGAATTTCCCCTTCCTTCCTATCCCAATAGTTTGTGGTCTATCCTCTACTTGGATTCGTTGTATATTATATTTATTGTATGCCTCCTTAAGGAGAGTAGAGATTACAAGTATTCATGAAAACAATAATAGAATTACAGTTCAATTATTAAAGGAAAAGAGATGTTTAAGCGTCACATTGTAAACAAAAAGAAAATGGCTTGACTATTAGCTGCGTTTGAATGTCGTGCAGAATTTGAATATGTACCGGACACATATACACTGGAAGATGTCTATGTTGTCTTTGTCAAGGTCAAACTTCGTGTTACAGGAGAGTAGTTCACAGCATAGTTCAAAATCAGATTTAGATCCTAGATAGACACTGAACGATATTGGGTTAATGTTTATTATCTCTATCCAGAATTGGTCCCGAATATTTGAGATTTATTTGTCATTTGTTTTCGGATCTAAAGTCCAAAATCCCGTACAAATACAGTATTACGTATTATTTTAAATACCACATAAACGACGTTCTGACCTATTATTAACCTATAATCAGATATAAATGCTATATGTACAGATGGGATAAAGACGTTTTAATGCTCTACTGAAATTCTGAGCATCTCATTTTGCATTCTTGAAGTTTAGTAAAGCAAACTCCCTTGTTAGAAAAAGCTAGACTGAAACTTCATTTTTCAAGGCTCGGCATCACACTTTCTGATATTTCCTGGATATTTGTATAAACTTGTGCTGGTTTGACAAAACTGAAACATATTTCAATATATTTAAATATATATTTCAAACAAAATATTCGGACACTGAACCGGTTTGAGCGAAATCCATTGATAGATGTCGAACAGTGCTACATCCCTGTATCTTTTGGCCTTGGATGCGGGATCGTCAACAAACATGTAGCGTTGCTCAGCAATTAGCAATGAATACCGCTCAAACCGGTGCTAGGGGCCGTCTTGAACTTGCTATGAGGTATGAGTAATGCTCATTGTTGAAGGCCTCATGGCGACTTCAAGATGAAGTACAACAATTTTATATTATAAGCGAAATATACGTATTTCAACGCTTCTAGCGGATTAAGAAAATAGATACAAGACAAGCATAATTCAATCAAAGAATGAAGGAAATCAGCATGCAACCCTTGATCACATTACGTACCTTGGTTTTTCTTAGGGTGTCTTATATCAGGTCCGTGTTCGTAAGGAATGAAATTTACCCGCGTTATTTGTTTGTTAATCTCGTCTGTGGGTATCTTCTGTCACATCCGGGTTCATCTCGGTCATGTTGTTTTTTGAAGGAACATAACTCTTGCTATTATTTTTCCCACGAATTTTGTTTGTTGATTTCGTCTGTGTGTGTCTTCTATCACGCGTTCATCACTGCCATTCGAATAAAGATAACTTTCGCTAGTTTTTTGCCGTGCTTATTTTGTTTGTTGATTTCACCCGAGACTTTGGCGAGTTAACTCATTATTTACTAATGTTGCTAACGAGTTTATGTTTATGTTCACGAGTATATTAACCCGACTCGCGAGTCGCTTACGAGTACGGTTTTGGCTGTGCTCGCGGGCTCATTTTACTACATACCTGCTGCTGCGCTAGGGTGATGATTCCGCTGTTGCTTCTAGTATAGTATAAAATTCAGATAGTAAATTTCATGTGAATACAGCCATTATTTTATGCCTCCTTGAAGGACTACTCTGCGATTTACCAGCTATATATCTGTATAGTGATAGGTCGAATTTCCCCTTCCTTCCTATCCCAATAGTTTGTGGTCTATCCTCTACTTGGATTCGTTGTATATTATATTTATTGTATGCCTCCTTAAGGAGAGTAGAGATTACAAGTATTCATGAAAACAATAATAGAATTACAGTTCAATTATTAAAGGAAAAGAGATGTTTAAGCGTCACATTTTAAACAAAAAGAAAATGGCTTGACTATTAGCTGCGTTTGAATGTCGTGCAGAATTTGAATATGTACCGGACACATATACACTGGAAGATGTCCATGTTGTCTTTGTGAAGGTCAAACTTCGTGTTACAGGAGAGTAGTTCACAGCATAGTTCAAAATCAGATTTAGATCCTAGATAGACACTGAACGATATTGGGTTAATGTTTATTATCTCTATCCAGAATTGGTCCCGAATATCAGTTAAATAGTCACATGAAGACACAGCATGAATAAACGGATCTGAGAAGATAGTTCCACAACGATCACATAAAATGTTTTGATTTGTGTCTATAATTAAACAGCATAACGAGACAACGAACTGTGCTTGTCTCCGTAAGCTAGGGTGGTTTAATGCAACAGTCCATGCTGAATGTGGTCGACAGTCTAAATGTACAAGACGAAAAACATTAAAGTCAGGGTCACATACTGTACGTTGAGTTCTCATATCATCTTCACGAGAGCGCGTATTGCTGTAAACAATTCTTTTCCACTGTTTCATTGTTGGAAAAGTTCCATATCTTAAAAAGTCATCTACGAAATTAGTTAGATTGTATTGCCTGAGAAGTTCTAAACAGTCACTGGTAAATCACAATTTGCAAGAATTATCATTATCATGTTGTAAAATAAAAAGTTTACGTATCAGAATACGAAATGAAATAGAAGTCACTGGCAAGTTACAGATCCGGCCAAAAAATAAAAGTTTCTTTTCACATATCATTGTTTCTATTGAATTCCATCCAATCAGCGGTAGACACATATCAGTTTGCGTAAGCTTAGGTAGTCCTTGAATGGATTTGCAAATGTATCGATGAGTTCGTTCTAGCATAAGAATTTCACTGTTGCTAAGTTTTCCCCACAATTCACAGCCATAAAGTGCCTTTGGATAACAAACTTGAGGGATAATTTTAGAACAGACAAGAGGATTTATAACCGCAGGATGCACACCAGTTCGTATAACAGATAACGATGCCGATCGAAGTTTCCTACGAGCGTCGACTGTCCTATCAATAGTTTTTAAAGAAGTATAAAGATTTACACCAACATGTTTTGCAACAGGCACAGGTAAGATAGGTTCATTGTTCAGGGTGATCTGTACACCGATCTGTACACCGACTGACTGTTTACCAAACTGTAAAAATTTACTTTTTCCGGGCGAGAATTTAAAGCTCCAATCCTTACTGTAGTTTTCACACAAGATGATCATATTTTGGACCGAATGCCGATCTGTGGCTATAATTGATATGTCATCAGCTTGAATAGGAGAACTCGCATTTAAGTCGAGAATTGTTGCACCTTCCTTTGAGAATTCAAGATCATTAATCAAATCGTTTATGAAGATCAAGTATAGCTTGGCGGATAACGCATTGCCTTGACGTACACCTCTATGTAATTTAAACCAATTGGTAAGTAATCCATTACAGAAAATTGCACTTGTAAGATTATCGTACATATTATCCAACAAAAGCCAAATATTTCCTGTTGCACCATAATTAAAAAGTTTAATTTTTAATCCGTCATGGGGAACTGTGTCAAAAGCTTTTGAGCTGTCAAGTAGAATAACGTTAGCAGTACCGTTGTTCTCTACATGGTGATTTATCACTTCTTGAAGGTTGAATGATGCATTCATGCTTGACAGTTGTTCTTGATATGCAACTTGTTGAGCGTTAGGAAAGTCGGGTCGCAAAGAGGTAAGTAATGAGTCTAACAGTTTTTCAAACACTTTGGTGATGCTTGGTACGAGAGATATACCTCGGTAAGAGTTAGTATCAGTTTTTGGTTTGCTATCGCTTTTGTATAAAACTATTATGATACTCTTTTGCCAGTCTTTTGGTGCTGTAGTACCAAGAGTTAGAACAACAAAGTATGGCAAAAATCATTTAGATTTAATGCCGTGCAAATCTGGAATGAGCTTCCCAGTCATGTTTGACAAGACTCTATGAACAGTTATGAAAAATTAATTAAACATAGGATCCAAATGGTTTCTCATACCGCGCATTATAGTGTGCATTTAGTTTAGTAAATTCAGTTTATGTATTTCTTAGTTTTAGATTTTAGTTTGTTAGCAGTTCTAGTTAATTTTTATACATATTTTATTTAGTTTGTAGATTATGATTATGATTTTTGACTTTTTTTGTCACACTGTATTTACTTGTCAGCATGTTTGTATCTTTAACTGGTTTGTAATAAATTTTTATTTGCATGCATGTGTTTGTGTATTGCCTTATGTGTCATGTGTACTTGTTTTTGTTATGTCGGTTTAAAAAGGTCATTAGAGCTTGCGTTATAATGCTATAGATGTTATAAATGTACCGATTATATAAATAAACTTTTAGTTGCGTTGAGTTGAGATGGTGAGTCAAATGAATCCAATACTTCATCAAAGAGATATTGCTTTTTATCTACAGACATATTTAGAATGTGTACTTAAACATGTATATGTACAGTACTGGCAATTTATGTCTAGAAAACATGTTTGTCAGTTTTTGTGATAGTAGCTTAAAAGTTGTCATTATTACAAGCCTCTCTGGTGTCGCAGTCTATTTTTCCTCTTTCAAGCGTCGAGCCTTTTTCTTGTCCTTTCTATATACTGGTTTTTTTGCATATTATCCATCCAGGGTACAACATTTATATAAAACTCCCTAATCGAATCTGTACAGTCCTCGTACATATCTTGATATACAATATAGCGTGCTTTATCTCGATCATGTAAATCGGCAATACATTTTTCAACTTGCTCTTCGTATTCGCATTCGGACTGGTTTGCATCATTCTTTTTTATTATTTTATCCAATGGTGATTCCTAATCTGTATCTCTTTGGTAAGATCTTTCACCGATGGTGAATGGCTTTCCTCGGACATGAAAGACTTCGTTCCTATATCATGTTGTCTGTCCGTCTCTTTCTCTACATTGTGAACTGATTGCTTGTGACGCAGAATATAAAAGGGTCGATTAGTATGATAACTGCATTTTATGTTTGTTGACGATCCCGCATCCTAAGTCATAAAACAAGGAAATAGCGTTGCTCGACATCTAGCATTGAATTCCGCTTAAACGGGTGCTAGGGGCCGTCTTGAACTTACTAGGAGGTATGACTATAGCATATGGCTCATTGTTGAAGGCCTCATGGTGACTTCAAGATGAAAAACAACAATAAAAGCGTTGTCTCATTGCTTGTTTTGGCCATGTATTTGTAGAGACTTTGTCCCATTTGCATTTACTGCATTTCCCTACATTGCTTACACAACGGGATCACGCATTGAACAATGACGTTATTTATGGTAAAATTGCCGAATAGGGCTTCGGTTAGGGCCACTTCCGGTTGAACATTGGCATAATAAGCACTTCGTGTTTCAGTCACGTAATTTCCGCTTCTTGTGATGTGACCTCCGCTGGCGTCATTTCCGGCACCACCACAAGACCACCACCTCAAACAACTCTCGTTATACTACTCTCATAATTATGAGATAATATCTCATAATTATGAAATGATATCTCACGAGATTTTTTCTCTCCATTTGGTATCAATACGCTTCCGTACATATCTATATGATAAACTCACTGCAATAAAAACAATTTTTTTTGCTTTTAAAATTTTACTTCTAACGTCCAGTTTTTTTTTTATCAAAGCAATAAAATTGACGTCGTACACAATGTTGAAAAAACAGGTTTCGAATACCCCGTGTATGTGGAAAAAAGCAATTAGACTGAGACTCTGGTGACTTTATCATTTTTAACATACCTGTCTAATGCCAGGGTGAGCTTTTGCCATCACTGTGCGTCCGTCTGGCGAAATTTTTCAATCAAAGATCTTCAACTCTGACACTACTGATCCAGTCGGCACCAAACTTGGCCACAATAGTCCTTGGGTGGTCCCTTACAAAAAAGATATTTTGCAGGTTCGCGCTATATCCAACATGGCCGCCAGCGGGAAACATAGCTTTAACATTGGATTCTATGGGAAAACACATTCAAAGGTCTTCTCTTCTAAAACTACCGGGCCAATTGAAACGGAACTTGGCTGCAATAGTCCATAGGTGGTCCCTTGTAAAAAAAGGTGTTTTTCAGGTCAGCGCGGTATTCAAGATGGCCGACAGCAGGAAACATAGTTTTAACATTGGACTCTACGAGGAAACACTTTCAAAGATCTTCTTCTCTGAAACTACTGAGCCAATTAGTACCAAACTTGGCAACAATAGTCCTTGGGTGGTCCCTTACAAAAAATATTTTTTCAGGATCGCACTACATCCAACATGGCTGCCAGCAGGAAACATAGCTTTAACATTGGACCCTATGGGAAAGCACATTTAAAGATCTTCTCCTCTGAAACTACTGGGCCAATAGGAACCAAACTTGGTTGCAATATTCCTTGGGTGGTTCCTAACAAAAAAGGTATTTTTACAGGATCGCGCTACGTCCAACATGGCTGCCAGCGGGAAACATAGCTTTAACATTGGACCCTATGGGAAAATCCATTCAAAGATCTCCTCTGAAACTACTGAGCCCATTGGAGCCAAACTTGGCCACAATAGTCCTTGGGTGGTCCCTTGCAAAAAAGGTGTGGCCACAATAGTCCTTGGGTGGTCCCTTGCAAAAAAGGTGTTTTTAAGATCAGCTCGATATGCAACATGGCCGCCAGCGGAGTGCATAGTTTTAATATTGGACCCTATGGGAAAACACATTCAAAGATTTTCTTCCATGAAACTACTGAGCCAATTGGAACCAAACTTGGCTGCCATAGTCCTTTGGTGATCCCTTACAAAAAGGTGTTTTGCAGGATCGCGCTACATCCGACATGGCTGCCAAAGGAAACGTAGCTTTAACATTGGACCCTGTGGGAAAACACGTTCAAAGATCTTTTCTTTGACACTACTGAGCCAATTGGTACCAAACTTGGCCACAATAGTCCTTGGGTGGTCCCCTATAAAAAGGTGTTTTTCAGGATCGCGCTACATCCAACATGGCTGCCAGCGGGAAACATAGCTTTAACATTAGATCCTTTGGGAAAACACATTCAAAGATCTTTTCTCTGAAACTACTGAGCCATTTGGTATTAAACCTGGCCACAGTTGTCCTTGGGTGGTCCCTTACCAAAAAGGTGTTTTTCAGAATCGAGCTACATCCAACATGGCCATCAGCGGGGGACATAGTTTTAACATTAGACCCTATTGGAAAACAAATTCAAAGATCTTCTTCTCTGAAACTACTGAGCCATTTAGTACCAAACTTGGCAACAATAGTCCTTGGGTGGTCCCTTACAAAAAATAATTTTTCAGGATCGCACTACATCCAACATGGCTGCCAGTGGGAAACATAGCTTTAACATTGGACCCTATGTGAAAGCACATTTAAAGATCTTCTCCTCTGAAACTACTGGGCCAATAGGAACCAAACTTGGTTGCAATATTCCTTGGGTGGCTCCTTACAAAAAAGGTATTTTTGCAGAATCGCGCTACGTCCAACATGGCTGCCAGCGGGAAACATAGCTTTAACATTGGACCCTATGGGAAAATCCATTCAAAGATCTCCTCTGAAACTACTGAGCCAATTTGAGCCAAACTTGGCCACACTAGTCCTTGGGTGGTCCCTTGCAAAAAAGGTGTGGCCACAATAGTCCTTGGGTGGTCCCTTGCAAAAAAAAGGTGTTTTTAAGATCAGCTCGATATCCAACATGGCCGCCAGCGGAGTACATATTTTTAACATTCGATCCTATGGGAAAACACATTCAAAGATTTTCTTCCATGAAACTACTGAGCCAATTGGAACCAAACTTGGCTGCAATAGTCCTTGCGTGGTCCCTTACAAAAAGGTGTTTTGCAGGATCGCGCTACATCCAACATGGCTGCCAGAGGAAACGTAGCTTTAACATTGGACCCTGTGGGAAAACACGTTCAAAGATCTTTTCCTTTCACACTACTGAGCCAATTGGTACCAAGCTTGGCCACAATAGTCCTTGGGTGGTCCCTTATAAATAGGTGTTTTTCAGGATCGCGCTACATCCAACATGGCTGCCAGCGGGAAACATAGCTTTAACATCGGACCCTATTTGAAAACACATTCAAAGATCTTCTTCTCTGAAATTACAGGGCCAATAGGAACCAAACTTGGCTGCAACAGTCCATGGGTGATCCCTTGCAAAAAGATGTATTTCAAGTCAGCGCGATATTCAAGATGGTCGCCTGCAGAAAACATAGTTTTAACATTGGACCCTTTGGGAATACACTTTCAAAGATCTTCTTCTCTGAAACTACTGAGCCAATTGGAGCCAAACTTGGCCACAATAGTCCTTGAGTGGTCCTTTATAAAAGTGTTTTTCAGGATCGCGCTACATCCAACATGTCTGCCAGCGAGAAACATAGCTTTAACATTCTCTGAAACTACTGAGCCAATTGGTACTAAACTTGGCCACAGTTGTCCTTGAGTGGTCCCTTACCAAAAAGGTGTTTTTTTCAGAATCGAGCTACATCCAACATGACCGCCAGCGGGGGACATAGTTTTAACATTGGATCTTCTTGGAAAACACATTCAAATATCTTGGTCTCTGAAACTACTGACCCAATTGAAACCAAACTTGGCCACAAAAGTCCTTGGATGGTCCCTTACAAAAAAGGTGTTTTTCAGGTAAGCGCTATATCCAACATGGTCGCTAATGGGGAACATAGTTTTAACATTGGACCCTATGGGAAAACACATTCAAAGATTTTCTCCCCTGAAACTACTGAGCCAATTGGAACCAAACTTGGCCACAATTGTACTTGGGTGGTCCCCTGCAAAAAAGGTGTTTGCAACAATAGTCCTTGGGTGGTCCCTGGCAAAAAGGTGTTTTTCAGGTGAGTGCGAAATCCAACATAGCGACCAGTGGTGAACTTAGTTTTTACATTTGACCCTATGGAAAAACACATTCAAAGATTTTTCTTCTGAAACTACTGAGCCAATGTACCAAAATAGTCTTTATGTTGACCCCTGAAAAGAAAACTGTTTTTTTTAAGGTTCGCACTTTGTCCAAGATGGCTGCCTGCAGGGGACACAGTCTAAATTTGGATCCCATGGGAAACACTTACAGAGGTCTTTTCCCCTAAACTAATTAGGCATATTGGTACTATAGTTTAAGGTAGTACGGGAGTTTAAAATTGCGCATCATTCTTGCGCATGTGACAAAAAATGGAATTCACAATGGGAATGTTGCCGAAACCATTTCCAATGTCTTGTAATAGTAAAGTTTGATGAAATATGCCACCTTTATTTCGTAACCATGCAGAATATCACAACTTTCGGCTTACTCCAGTTCAATTAAAGGGAGATAATTTGTATAGAAATAATAGGAAAAAATGTGTTTTTCGCGATTTATTCAAAAATAAGTTCGGTGATACCCATTTTTTCATGGAAATTGAAGGACAGTATATTAGCTAATAATTTACCAATTTTTAAAAAATTCTATCTAATGTAACTAAAATGATTTAAAATTTTGTTAGAATTCGCTAATTTTCCCTATTATTTCAACCAAAATAGCAGATTTTTATATTTCATTTTTAATTCTTATATGGACGGTGACCCCTTATTTATATTTTATTTTTCGTATGCTCTAATAACAATGTATAAATCATGAAAATATCAGAAAATTCTATCCTACAAAATTTTAGACCCCCGTACCACCTTAAGTATATATATGGGCTCTTTAACATAAAATGTCTTTGTTAATCAAAGGCCAGGTGAGCGTTACCCCTTTTCTTTCTGTTTCCCTTTGTTTTCATTCCATTTTATTGACAGTATCCTCAAGTTAGGAACTAAAATGTTTGGTTGATTGCTATGGTTATGTCCCATTGACTTGCCTCTTTCATTCGGGATCTTCGATAAACTAAAAAGCTTATACGGGGTAATTATTCTGAGGTTCCAAGCTTTTCTACACATTTACATTGTGCTTACACGCAGTAACACGTATCCTATTGCATAATCATTAATGACTACTGATTAGATTTCGTTCTAGATCATCTCCCATTTCAAGAGTACAGAAATGAAAGTTTCGTATCTGTCAAAATAAATAAAATATGTAATAGATTTCAAATTGCGTTAATTTGGACAATAGTGTATGTGCTTAATTCTTTGCATATTTCAGGAGTCACATTGACTCATTTTTTTCTAACGACAATGTACAGGCAATTTTAAGGAAATAATGGTATAAAAATGGCAAATGTAGACTCTTCTTGATAAATATGAAAAAGAAAGGAAATGGGGTAAATGTCAAGGAGACCACATCCCATCTTCAGGGTTAAAACGACCCAAAACAAAGCATCTAGGGGTGACCGTACGGTCTTGAACGCAGTGAAGAACCTCACAATATATAAGGCTTCTTGATAAGTTTTATTTAGTCTTTGTTTTATAGAAATTTCTTTATCACGTTTTTTACCTTTTGTTTTACTCCTCTTTGTCTGATTATGACTCATGTGGCCTGTATATAAGCATGGTCAATTTCTGAATTTCCAATTAAATACCCGAAGAAGTAAGGCCACGCGATAACCAATCATTGTTGATCTCCATCTCAAGTCACGGCACAAACAATTTATTATTCTTAAGTTATGCTTTGGTAGTCCAAAGGCGAGATAATTTGCAAGATGTAAAAATCCCCTTTTTAATTGGGGTAACAAAAAAATTAATGAACAGTTGTCAAGTCTATGAGACAAAAAAAGACAAATTAGGTGGAAACCATCGGAGAAATTGTCGACCGCAATGGTCCTGACGTGATTCAGACATGTCAAGAGAAATGGTGGGCTAAACCGGCTTTATGGCATACTAAACATTCCCTTCCATTGCGATAGTGTCCGGTAGCAACTCACAGCAATTGCTATTGAAAGGTCGTAGATAGTTGTAAGATATAATCGTCCCAGTACTAAGAAAAGAAAGAAAAAAAAGAATCTTGAATCAGAGTTCGGACCTAAACTTCAAATTTTTTCCACGTTGGACTGATATCTTTTAAAGAACTTGTTTAATGATCATATGAGACGGATTTTTTGAAGCCTTGATTAATAAGGCACAACGCTTTGAAAATTTGGACGATAAGACAGTGATGGCGTTCTATTACATATCGTTAGTCGATCTGTCGCCATTAAGTATACATCCAGCTACTTTTTACATCTGTACCCACTTCATACAAGAAATATGATATCTGATTATCTAAAACAAGTTTCCGATCAACTTCCGAGTGGGCAAATTGTTTGAAGTGGGTCAGTTTGAATCACATTTGTCAATAAACTCCGTTTCTCTTCCTTTAGAGGAAATTTTAGCTAAGATTAAATTTGGCTAATATACATGTAAATTGAGAATGCCTATAACAATCTGGAAGGGATCTAAAAGTTCCATTTAAACATTTTAAAAAGTGTTTTTCCTAAAACATATACAGACGTTCAATGGATAGTGAAATTATTTAAAAGCGTACGATATTTTCACCCATGTGTGCAAACCTTTGTGCAGAAATTTACAATTGTATATTTGTATATTAGCTGTAATTTTTTTCTAGCGATTAACTTCATATTTTCAGTACCAACAGGCACAAAAATTGATATATTGGTTTTCGACCACGTATTTTGGTACCAGATATATTTGTATAAGAATTAAATCTAATGATGTATAACTGTGTGATGGACACAAATGAAGACAAAAGTATTCCTGCTGCCATCCACCTCTTTCAGGCGTCGTAAGCTCACTTTAGGTGTTCTTGGTTTATAAAAAAATGAAATGATATGGAGTGAATGTACATGTGACAAAAACGCACACGATACATAGAAAACTCCAGTTTATCAAGGACAGGGCTTTTATTCCTGTCTACATCTTGATGTCGCCTGAGGGTCTTCAACCAGGGGTGAACAACAGCGAGATCAAGAAGGCCCCTAGCATGTCCTTTTAAGGTCTGGCCAAAACATGACGTCAAAGCTTGTCCAAAAAGGAAATTTGATTCGTATGTAAAGTGCTGGTTTGCACCCTGGTATGTATTGTGGATATCTTAATTGTAATGTGGATAACATTGGCCCCTAAGTTTTATTAAAGCCGTTCAATTTTCTGACGTCGGAAAGCGACATGCACACGGTAATTTATGAAGGCTTATCGCTCTCATAAATAAAAAGATGTCTGTTACTGATCTAAATGGAAAGCCAATCAGCGAAGGTGAGAGCCTTGTCCGAGGGAGACAACAAACTTTATTTGATAGTGCATGTTTCCAGTTAAATTTGTTTGCGGGGCATCATCGAAGTAATGACTTCTTGCTTGAGATACACCCTTGGGACACCGTCCAACAGCAGAGGCATCTACCCAGTAATACTAAATAACGAAATAACGATTTTGTTTCTGTAGATGGCCATTTCATTATTCATGTATCTCTTCAGTGCAGATCAAATCAAATCACTGGAAAGAGCATAAACCGAAACATATATTAAGTATGCTGCTTTTTTGATATGAAAACAAGTTAACAAGGCAATTACTACAGCGAGTTCCGAATTAGTGTTTCATCTATAAAATTTATTGAATACAATGCAAACTTACATCTGCTATGATTGAAGGCAACAACAATAACTTAAATAAAATTACAAAAAATCTTGCAGTTGAGTCCATCTTCCTCACCACAAAAGACTTTCTGACGAATGAAGCAGTATACTGTACGATCTGAGGACAATTTAAACATATTTAGAGCTTATCTGCATTATTTTAAACATTTGGTATTAAACTTTTTATTTCCTGTGAATAGTTTCTCTTAATTTTGTATTAACAAAATATATCCATTTCAGTGATTACAAAAGAGGCCAATTTAGATAACTTGATAGAAATTTTCTTTTATCCAACTTGAAAAACAATACTCCTCCGACACATCTACAAAGTAAAGACATTTTTCAGGTATCTGACCCTTTCTTGATCTTTTGTATTTTTACTCGTTTTGTATTGTTCTTTTAACACAATGGGTTAAAACTGTATTTGAAAAAAGTGGTTATTTTATTACAATTACAAACTAAGTTAGATGTTTTGTGACCTGTCTCATGATTTAGATAAGCTATCAACAACAGGCCAATTAAAGTGTTGATGGCATTACAAAATTACACGTATAACATGATTTTGATACTTCGAATCGTTGAGAGAATGCGAAAAAATTGTAATTAGAATGAATAAGTAGTTTTGATGCATAATAAACCAAAATACATCCGCAATGAATTCACACTTGGCATTTTGTCTACTGAAGACCTAATATTTGTCCCCAAATATTGAACAATCGTGTTTTGACTTATGACGTCATATTTTACTTCTGTAAAGTAGAAATTACTCGAACCTATGTAAACTATGGGTTATTGGATGTGGTTTGTTTCCATTGATTTATTCACTTTTTTACCTTTCGGGGCCATTTAGGGCTTACTATATGGTGTGAGGTTCCTCACTGTGTTGACCATATGGTGACCCCCTAGATGTTTTGTTTTGGGTCGTTTTAACCTGGATATGGGATGTTGTCTCCTCGACATTTACCCCAATTCCTTTCTTTTTCATTAAAAACAATGGCGGATCAAAGTGTAAATAATCGATAAATCTTCGCCGAGAAACCGAACTGAAATTCAATCTCACTACTGCGCGGTGCGTTAGTTTAGGTTTTGTGACGTCACTTCCTCGCGTGACATAAAATCTTTAATATTCCCCGATGACAATAAAGGGTCCGTTGTTCACCGCCGCGATTATAATGATAAGTGGGAACGTTAGGTTCGCCCTGGAAAATTGTTGTTTTTTCAACGTGAATTTATCACGGAAACATGACAGGAAACCTGGCATTCTGCTATGTTAAAATCGGTTTCAAATGCGAAATATCATGTGTATTCAATGTACATTATGATATACATATGAAAAAAATGTTGTCGTCCACTAATTTATTTTTGTTCCCATTATCATTAAAGCCATCGTACAACTGGTGAAAAGATTATCTGGTTTTGTTGGAGAAGATGAAGCTTAAAGATAAGCCAAACCCTATTTGCAGAGGACGGGGAATCGCCGAAAATTAATCTTGAAAGCAATAAAATGAATGAGTTTGTTTGTTTTTTATTCATGTAAAAAATTGATATGCAAGCATACCCGCGATGTATGCTCTATATATATTTCAGTTATGGTATTATTCTTGAGATAATTAGTTCAAATTTATTTAATGAGGAGGAGGAATCGCCTAAAATAAATCTTGAAGGGATCAACTTGCCTTTTATTCATGTAAATAAAATGTAGCGTTGCTCGACAATTAGCAATGAATTCCGCTCAAACCAGTGCTAGGGGCCGTCTTGAACTTGCTATGAGGTATGAGTAAAGCTCATTTTTGAAGGATTCATGCTGACTTTAAGATGAAGAACAACAATAAAAGCGTTGTTCAATTGCTTATTTTTACAATGTATTTGTAGAGACTTTGTCTCATTTGCATTTACTCCATATCCCTTCATTGTTAAAAAAATGATATGCAAACAAATCACAGATGTGTGGTGTGGTGTACTTGTTCTTGAGGGATATACTTTCATCTTTTCAAATTTGGGCTTTTTATTATTTTTTAGAAATTTTCAAATGTTATTCTGACCAACCGTTTGTGGTGCCCACAACTCCGTATTCTATAATGCCAAGTTTTCTTACAATCACCTTGATGGGGCCTCATGTGTTTGTCTATAATTTGTGGTTGTTCATTAGCTTGGGACACTGATGCTTTTGTCGGGCAACGGATGACAATGATTGTAAGAGCACTTTGCCAGTTTGATTTATGTTTGTTGACGATCTTGCATCCATGACCAGAAAAGACATGGATGTGGCGTTGTTCATCATCTAGCAAAGAATTCCGCTCAAACCGTGGTAGGGGCCGTCTTGAACTTACTATGAGGTAAAGACACAGCTCATTGTTGTAGGCCTCATGGTGACCTCAAGGTGAAAAACACCAATAAAAGCATTGTTAATTTGCTTGGTTATTCCATGTATTTGTAGAGACTTTGTCTCACGTGATTTTACCCCATATCCTTTTATTGTTTATACCAATCCACAAATCATTTATCAGCGGTTTACTAGTAATTGTCATAAATATCCCTTTGTGTAGTCAAGCGCAAAAACGGTGGAGTATATGATTTGCCTCTCCGGAATTGGGTGTAAACAAAAGAAAATGATTAAATGTGACAGAAAACCGAGTATACAGAACTTGCCAAACCCCATTTGTCAATCCGGCATATACCGGTACTTAATATGTTCACGTGTCTTTGAATGTTTGTAGAAAGTTTGTACTTTTGACGGTTTCATATTAAACTCGAAGGGCATTACACAGATAATACAACTTATCTAATCCTAGAAATACTTTGGTGTGTTCGGGGTTGTTTATTGTAAGATGTGTGGCAACTTCCACCTGTATTTCGTTCATACCGTGGAGCAAGTTTCGAATATATTTAATCCTATCAAAAAGTTTTTGGGCAGCCATCTATTACAAAGGAGTATCTCCCCCATGCATAGCTCTCTCCTTAGCTGAATTTTGGCTTTTCTATTTAGATCCTTTAATTATTTGTACTCTATCAACATTTACACGTATTTCTGTTTATGGACTTTCCAAATACTTTGTCTAAATGCGTATATGCAGAAACCAAATATTAATAGTAACTTCGGTATAACGTTATTACATACACTTTTGTAAGAGAGTTAGATTATTTTTTACATGTAGATTTGAAGTTTTATTGCTCTTGACAATTTTGATGATTTTTGTAAAAAATTTTTGCATCTCAAAACTAAAAAGAAAACAATTGCCACTTAATTTGACTGATGAGATAGAACAGCATTGCTTTCCACACTTCTTTAAAATGGCTTGCATAATGACATTAAATGCTATATTTCCAGTAATATTTGATAGTTTCATTTGAACATATAAATATCATTTACAGCAGACAATATTTTACAACACCATTTGACCATACGTACAATTGTATTTTGAAAATAACCATTAAGGGAACAAAAATTCACGTCTAAACGACCCCAGTTCTTTTCATCAGAGTAGCATGCATTTATTCTGATTCAGTGCAATTACGTGAGAAGTAGCTTTATAGATGTAAAATTCCTACTCTATCTATATTACATATGTTTACCCATAGTGGTAAACGAAAATAAAAAAAATCACTTGTTTTTTTTTTTGTTTTTCATTGTGTTCATTATTTATCGTTTTTATGTTTTACACCATGCCATGTGTCAATGCTGCCAACAATAAAATTCATATGAAACATGTCTCCACTGGTACAACCGGTGTCAAACCACCAATTCAGCCAATCAGCGCTTAGAACAAATGAAAAAATAGCTCTTTTAGAATCTAAATATTACTTTGAATTCATGCACCTTTGAAAATAAATGTCGGAATGAAATAAATGATACACTTGTTTGAACATTGATGTATCAGGCTTATTTTGAGACCAAGGTTAATTGACTAGAATTTATCATAGGGGTTTTCCGATAGACTATGAATGCGTAATGTTTTGGTCGTAATGATGTATATTTATAGATAGGGTTTTTCCAACATTCGGAACTCTCTTGGAAGGCTTTAAAGGTATGATGAAATTTTGATACGATGTTGACGAGATGTGCACCTTTCGGAAAATATATGGTTTCATACAGGTTAAACTTAAGATAAATTGTCCAGACAGATTTGAATATGGGGAAATTCAGTTGAAAATATTAAAGAAATGAATTGGTGGTTTCTAATAAACCTTAACACAGAATATGCGAAAATTTTGAAACATGTCATAAAGGGTTGTTAATAGCCTAAATTGATGCAAAACATGTATGTATGATGAATTTGAGGAAAACATTGAAGTTTTAGCTAGCTGGTGCCACAATTTTGTCCAAAAACAGTCGTTATGTAATATTTTGGTATTTTGACACTGAAATCTCATTTTTAGGCCATTTTAATAATTTTCTGCAAAATAAGAAGGGTTTACTGTGTTAAATAGTTTGAAAACATTAAATGTTGGCTGATTTTACACAGGAATTTGCCACTGTTTTGAATATATGTTCAATGTTTACAAATTTCATGTCTTCGGTGTCTCGAACAAAAGCGACAACAGCTGACTGAGATGCCTCATATAAAAATCTGTCTGATTTGTATACAATAATTTTTTAAAGCAGGAATGGTGCTTATATATGCAGTTTGATGTGAACATGAACCTCAGATATAAAAAAAATATAATGCTGTTCCTCTACTAAACAGTGTAAAATTGTCATTTTAGGGTCCACAATGTCAAAACAAGAGCCAAGTCAAAATTTTATCATCTGATTTTGGGACAAGATTTTGAATTTGCCACACTTTTCTTAATTTTGCATTTATTTTATTATGTTATTTTCTTTATATATTATATATTCAATCACCCGAAGGAAAATAAATGCACTTGGGTGGATTTTCAGTAGTTTTAATACTATCATAGTACCTATTCATATCGGTCTTTTCGGCTAACTCACAAACCTAATATTCTTCATAAGCTCAAAAATAAACAAAACTGGTTTTTCCCTGTCTTCTTGGCCTTTTTGCAACAATTTCTGCATTTACAATGCTATTTGTATGAGCACAACCAAAGTAAAGACAATTTCAAGTCCAAAAATATACCTCAGAAGCACTTTCTCAAATTGGGGGGAAGGTGACATTTTGTAGCATAATTTCAAAGTTTTAAAGGTAGCTTTGAACATTTGCAGCTTTATTTTGATAGAAAAAATACTCTAAGGGCTTAGTATTAAACATGGGTTGAGATTCATTACATAAAAGAAGTATATTTGGTCGTGTGTCCATGTTTAACATCTATGAGTGATTGTGCCTAATCAAAGCACTGAAAACACTAAATCTGTGACTTTTTGAATAGTGATGAAAAGGAGGGAAAACTTCGGAAAAGGATGTTATTTGCTGTATACAATTTGGAAATTAACTAAAAAACATGAAAAAGTGTAGCAATTACACTGGGGAATGTTTTAATATCATGTTAAGGTGTCAAACCACCAATTCAGCCAATCAGCGCTTAGAACAAATGAAAAAATAGCTCTTTTAGAATCTAAATATTACTTTGAATTCATGCACCTTTAAAAATAAATGTCGGAATGAAAAATATGATACACTTGTTTGAACATTGATGTATCAGGCTTATTTTGAGACCAAGGTTAATTGACTAGAATGATCCTTTGAATACTTATCATAGGGGTTTTCCGGTATACTATGAATGCGTAATGTTTTGGTCGTAATGATGTATATTTATAGATAGGGTTTTTCCAACATTCGGAACTCTCTTGAAGGTTAAATTTTGATATGATGTTGACGAGATGTGCACCTTTCGGAAAATATATGGTTTCATACAGGTTAAACTTAAGATAAATTGTCCAGACAGATTTGAATATGGGGAATTTCAGTTGAAAATGTTAAAGAAATGAATTGGTGGTTTCTAACCTTTACGTGTAACCCTTCCGCTGTTTTTAAGTGCCCACATCTCACTATTTTATAATGCCAAGTTTTCGTACATTCGACTTGATGAGTGCCCTGTGTTTGTCTATATGTTGTAGTTGTCCACTAGCTTAAGACACTAGTGCTTTTGTCGGGCAAAGGACGACAGTGATTGTAAGAGCACTTTGCCAGTTTAATTGATGTTTGTTGACAATCCCGCACCCATGACCAAGAAAGACATGGATGTAGCATTGCTCGACAATTAGCAAAGAATTCCGCTTAAATGGTGCCAGGGGCCATCTTGAACATACTATGAGGTATGAGCAAAGCTCATTGTTGAAGGCCTCATGGTGACTTCAAGTTGAAGAACAACAATAAAAGCGTTGTCGCTTTGCTTGTTTTTTACCATGTATTTGTAGAGACTTTGTCTCATGTGCATTTACTCCATATCCTTTTATTCACCATTTACGACTGGAGTTTGTCTCTCCTGCAGTGTGGAGTCCGTAAAACGATTCCCCGTGCGAGAGATGTATGCTCTCTATATTTTTCAGTTATGGTGTACTTGTGCGTGAGAGAATTTCTCATATGGATAAACTATTGATACTTTCAAATTTTGGCAATTATTTTTGTAATTTTTGAAATGTAATCCAGACCACCTGTTTTAAGTGCCCACATCTCACTATTTTATAACGCCAAGTTTTCTTACATTCGACTTGATGAGTGCCCTGTGTTTGTCTATATGTTGTAGTTATCCACTAGCTTAAGACACTAGTGCTTTTGTCGGGCAAAGGATGACAGTGATAGTAAGAGCACTTTGCCAGTTTAATTGGTGTTTGTTGACAATCCCGCACCCATGACCAAGAAAGACATGGATGTAGCGTTGCTCGACAATTAGCAAAGAATTCCGCTTAAACCGGTGCTAGGGGCCGTCTTGAACTTACTATGAGGTATGAGCAAAGCTCATTGTTGAAGGCCTCATGGTGACTTCAAGATGAAGAACAACAATAAAAGCGTTGTTCCTTTGCTTGTTTTTTACCATGTATTTGTAGAGACTTTGTCTCATGTGCATTTACTCCATATCCTTTTATTCACCATTGTATTATATAATAACCTCATTATAAATTCCGACCGTAGGGAGGAGTTTATAATGAGGTAATTATAAGATTTAATGTATGGTTCGACTAGTGAAAATCTCTTAACTCTGTGTCACTTATCTAAACACAAACTGTAAATTCTGTCATCACATATTGACAAATACCAGACTATCATCAGTAATTTTAACAATGCTGATAAAAATAGTATCAGGTGATTCTAATAAAATGCCATTCTTGCTCAATTGTTGAATATACGTATTGTCTAATAATGACTTTTATTTTTCAATACAATGATCTTCCTTTGTTAATTGTCGAAACTTCGGTATTTTTGTTAGTTATACTATTTTCTAGTACATTTGTATTTTAAGACTGTTCCAATGTTACTTTAATTTACAAATTTCTAATATAATTTCATCGAAATTAATTACTTCTTTAACAGGGTCAACTATTTTCTATTTTCTATTAGCTCTCATATAATGTTTCTGAATTATGATAAAATCCTTAATGAATTTTAAGTTGATTTCACATTCAGTATTCATTTGATGTAATACAATTTTATTTGCAAGACTGCACTGTCCTATTTCTATGATGCACTTAATTTTAAGCCATTATCTAAACAGTTTTGTAAATTTCAGACAGTAAATTTTATGTTATCAATACTTTTACAGAGAGGTCAGAGACAATTAACACAGGGAATTTCGTGTAAAAACAACCGCTCGGCTGTTATCAGTGACAGGTCAAATCCAGAACTGATTGGATAGTCATTGCTTTTTGAATGACATAGGACACACACCATACATTAATGTATCACAAGACCGGCTTTTCCGAGATCTATTATCCTTATCATACCTCCGCTTTAGCGGTGTGGTGATCGTCCGCC
This sequence comes from Modiolus philippinarum, assembly GCA_002080025.1. Classification (NCBI taxonomy): domain Eukaryota; kingdom Metazoa; phylum Mollusca; class Bivalvia; order Mytilida; family Modiolidae; genus Modiolus; species Modiolus philippinarum. Next base: position 290,413 of record MJUU01000030.1, on the reverse strand, counting down.
CTTCCGTCTGTTCGTTCTTTTGTGCGTCTATCATAGTGATACACTTTGTGGCGACACCTCTCCTAGCTATATAGACCACTCAGTAGAATTCAATGAAACTTTCACAGAATGTTAAATGTTCTTCAGTACATATTGAAATTGCGCACTTTTTAAAAACTTAATTTGATTTGAATTTTTTTCTGGAAGTCTTTAATTGGGGAGCAGAGGTATATATTACAGAGTTTTGCTAGTTTACGTTTTTTTTACTCCGAATGCAAAAATCTGTTACAACAACAACCCATAATAAATGGGATACAGGGATCTACATTAAGGCTTGTCTAACTTGTCCCTACCAGTCCAATTTGGAAACGTCGCTGGCGACAAAATCGTTCAATTTTTAAAAGCAATCAATTTATTTAGTAAGATTTAAATAGATCTATTTTAAACAAGTTTCTAATTTCTAATATTGTTATTGTTAAACCAAAAATTTAATAATATGTTTTTTAACATTTTACACATTTGTTTTACTTGTATAAAGCTATATGGTTTTATATTAATATTTTATGTATTTATTAGAATTTTTCAATAAACCCAACAGTTCTCGCCACAATATAGCTGAAATATTGCTGAAGTTGGCGTAAAACATCAATCAATCAATCAATCAACCAATTTGGAATCGGACATGAAAAATTTAGAGTTACTTGCCGGCGGGACAAGTGAAAGTTCAAATAAATAAACTGCTTCAGTTATGTAAATTTTAAGGTAACTTGTTCGATGGACAAATCCAAATATGAGTTAATGTAGAGTTAATGTAGAGGCCTGGCTAAGGTATTGAGGGGCTGTAATTTTTAACCTTTTACTGGACGGCGAAGTTTGAGATTACTTCACCATTTTCTTTATTATTTTATTCTCATGATTCGATTTGATCTGCACTTCAGAGACATAAGTTGTCGAAATAGACCTCTGCAGAAACTAAATTGACAATAATTTGGGTCTTTTGTTATTTATAACAACTGAGCCGACGCCTCTGCTGGTTTACTGTTAGTCCCAAAGGGTATTCACCAGTCGATTTTATTTGGAACTTGCAATCTTTGAATATCTAATTTAAAGAAAAACAATGATTAAAACTTATGAGCATATTCCTCTTGCAAGGCTTTTCATGTCTCATTTTCATATAGATTCTATATATAAGTTAGTTGTTTTCCATCTATTGTTTGATGGCCATCCATTTTTTTTTATTTGATCTGCGCGGAACAGACATATTGTCGATGACCAGCTACAGAAATTAAATTATTTTTTTATCAGTATAATTTGTTTTGAAAAGACAATGAGTGATGCTGGCATTAGATAACAATGATCAACAATCATAATTCTAATAATATAATAATAATAATAATTATAATAAATCGTGTATCCAGCTTTTTAAAATAATTTTTAAGAAATATCTTGGAATGTAAAACATCGTACAAATGTAACTGCTATAATTACGTAACAATTGGCAAATAAACTGAAACGAATGGAAAATCAATTATAAAAGTTTCGAGAAAACATATGGATAAAGAGACAAAAAATATGTTGACCTACTTCAATAATTACACCAATCGTAATTTTGTTTCTCCAGTTTTTACTGTTTGTTATTATCTAGTTTAATTGTTAAACCTATACAATGTATGAACTCATATTTGACACGCAATTTTAAACACGTATTAGATATAATTTCTATATCTGTTATGGGAATTTTCTTCCGGGATTACTCAGTAGTCATTTTTGTTCGCCTTATGATACATTTTTTGAAAATACACCAGATGTGGGAGTTATAAATAGGAAACTTACTGTTCATCAATTGATGCTATAAATACATTCCACGAATTCCCTGGGATATTTCGAAAGTAAACTAAGTCTTAAAATATTGGGATTCCCCCTCCATGTTGTGTATTTGCTGCTTTCTGCATAAGGTAAGCTGTCTTAATGTTTCATTAAAAACAGAAATTAAAAAAATTATGATATTTTATTTTGATATTTGTTAAGTAGATCTAGATAATGTAAGTGAAATGGATTAGAAGTAGTCATAAACATTGTAAATACACTTTGCAAGAGACAGACATGATCAATATTTTTATCAGTGATATAAAATAATTTTCATGTCAGCAAACCTTTATCTGTTTGTTTTCCCTTTTCTAGTATTTAATGTTCATATATAGTCCTCACCATGTACATCAGGGGAACACAGCATAGTTTGTTTATTGATAAATGGAATTATAGTTTGTTTTATTGCCACTGGTTTTTCTATTTTTATATATACGACATATAGCAACAAGGATCACACTAGTACATGTCACTTATAGATGTGCATATGCATACAGGTTGATGTTAAAAAAATATTTATGAATTTTTTGTTTCTTTTTTGAACGTAGGTTTATACACTAACCATCCATAAAGGAGAGTTAACCTGAACACTTTTAAAAAAGGACGAGAACGCAAAAACTCAGCTTAAATCCTACATAAATATAGAGTGGGGTGGGAGATGGGATCAGCAGTGATTGACTTGAGTACTTGATGCAATTCCCCAAATACAATTAGTTTAACAATACGCTTGTTTAATTTCCTTGCGAAACAGTTGCATAGACTTGTTGGAAATAGATTAAAAGCACAATTAACTGCTGAAACCGTAAGGCAATTTTGACAATACTTTAGAATCCAACACTTCTGCGACACAACAAGTTTTTCCGATCGTACGTCTGAGATTTTTTTAATGTTTCAGCAATTCACTAATGTTAAATTCGATAGGTATAACGGACACCCGAGAGAAAAATTTCTAAATCAGACAAAGCATGATGAGTCCGATATACATTGGGATACGGAATTTTCTTTAATTTCGCTTTTACTGGTAATTGATTGTATTTCTGACTTTGAAATATTCTAAACACATGGAGGAAATTGTAAGCTAGTCGCCCGGGGGTTGGAGTGTTGGTGGTCGGGGGTTGGGGTACTCGAAAAATTTTTGGGGAGGGGGGGGGGGTTCGGATACTGGTCCTGAACCCCGACCACTTCGTAGACTACTTTTACAAGAATTAACAATCCCATTGTAGACTTCTAATGTAAATTTGCAATCATTTATAGACCTAGATGCCAATATCATGCACTCTTTTGAATCTCAAATTTTGAAAATAAAATCAAGAACATTTAATTAACATTTTCCAAAATGATATTTAAATCCAGTAATCCAGTATTACCCGATTATCCGTCACAGCTGATTCGGCTAAGCATGTTGTAAACAAATTACCTAGTTTGCTAGCTAAGTTGTTTACCTATGAATGTGTATCGCTTTGAATAACAAACTCAGCTGTCCAATCAGAAACCATATTTAAATGACTCTGGTCAGTCACACCTCCAAGTAAATTATAGACTATTCCAGATTGTTTCAGAAAGACAACCATATTAGTAAGCTTATTTGACTTCATTGAAATACGTTTTCCTTAGCTTGCACACAAGTACAATGTATGAATCTAAGTACTTTATCCCCATTATAGCTATTATAAATATCAAAAATCAACGGTGGCAAATATACTTTAAAATAGTCAAGGTCACTGAATCATGAACCAAAAGAATTTGTCAGCAATAAATAATAGCACTATACATACCAGGAGAGGCAAATTATATCTAGTCATTTAGCAGCTTTAGAAACCAAATATGAAAACTTACATTCATATAAAAACTGCAGAAAATTGTGACTAACAGAGAGAGAGACAGACACTAAATAATAATAACTATAAATAAATTTTATTTGAGTTGGCATGTAAATATAACAAACAACGTCAGCTCTATAGAGTTTTTAACGGACAAACAGACAGACTGACACCTTTATCACTATATATCAATAACTCAGAAATATATTTCTCATAAACCAATTTACAAAGGTAACATTGTAATCATGCTTAAATAATGAAAAGGTGTGAATTTTGCCTTATGCATGTTGGACAATTAACTACATGGATCAATACACATTCTTAAGGTAGAAAGTTCGTAAATTTTGATCCTACATGCTAACCTGTAATGGCTTAATTAACATGAATGCAAAAGACTACATTCAGAGATTCCTAATAAAAATAACTAGATAAGCTGTGAAAGGAGAGATCACTGATGTAATTCAATAAAGATGCTGACCTGTCATGATTAAGATCCGATTAAAACCCCATGATAGAATGTTTTATAGTTGATTGTAACCCCATTAGAGACTGGATTTTATAGTACCCCTTCAGAGGAAAAGTTCAAATGACATACCCCATCGTAGACAAAAATCTGAAAAAAACACCCCCGTTTGTCAAAACCTTCCCGACACCCAATATATAGTGAGTAACCCCGACCCCGGGGCTAGTAGCCAGATAAAAAAAATAAACACTGAAACAATAACAAATGTTTAACTTGACAATATTTTTGAGTATATATGAAAATCAAAGTGCTGAATGCACTAATGGAACGATTGGACTCTATGCTTCTTTCAAAACAATATTTACAAATTATATGTGTCAAAATAGAATCCAGTACTATCCCAACCAACGTTTGATTTACTTAGAACTAATCTCTACTGCAGGAAACAATTTATGAAATACATTATGTGTTAAATAATTCATATATAGAAGATTATTAAATGTGTTTTAATTTACAGCCTGTGTTAAACTACTTGCCATATTTTGCCAGACTAGGACACTCATGTAACTTAAAAGATACATAAACAGTGGCTGATCTAGACTTTTGCTAAGATAGGGGTCGACCCATAATTTTTCAGAAAAGGGGGTCCAGAACCAAATTGTCCGAAAAAAAACCCTAGGAATTTAAAATTTGTTCCAACCTTAGGGAGGCCGCCCCCTCCTCCCAAATCTGCCCCTGATAAATGAGCACCAACTTAGGACTAGTGTTACCACAGGTCTTAGGTTGCAGATATGTTTAAAAATAAAATACAAAATCAAGACAACATTAACTCATAAAAAGACACAAAAAATGGAGCATTCCATATTCAGAAATTAAACAAAATATTGAATCTGGTTCTAATGTTAATCTTAATTAAAGTATTTTCATGACTTTAATTATTAGATGAAATAACAGATATATAATATATCAAATGATATACCACCAATATTGCAACTGGCTTTTGTAGTATTAGAACATAGAATAGATATCTATGGTTACGGTATTGAATGTTTTTTGTGGGAAAATACCACTCTGGCTTTACATCCATATAAGCTGCATGCCTAGACTTTCTCTACAAAGATCAAACATATATCCCATCCAGTGTAGAACCACACANAAGAATCACAAAATGTGTTGCACTTTAACGGATGCCTGAATACATATAGGCAAAAAAGTTGTCTTTCAGAGCAACCAATAATTTGGATTTGCAAGGCATTCAAAATACTCGTCTAGAAGATTGTATAGGTTCCAGTGTCTTGAAATTTACCAATGAAAAGATGACCTATCCTTCAGCAACTTTATGTATATTAAAAAAATAAACAAAAATCAAACAAACAAACTTAAAAGAAATAAATAAATGAAAACACTGCCTTTTATTAGAAAAGTAGAAGTTTAAAATATTTTTATCATTGTTATAAGAAAAGCATCTTAATTTTTCGATCTTTAAAAAATCATTGAAATTAATCCAAAAAATATAAACAAATACTAATAGTTGTCTGTTATTAGTTGAACAGAAGTTTAAGTCTGCAGGTAATTGCTTTTGTAAGAAAACTGTCTGATTTTTTCAATCTCTCCTATAATTTCTTAATCACTAACTGCACAAGTGGTTGTTCACATATATGACCCTTATTATTACCCCAATCCACAATCTATTTATAGACTAAGCAAACGGAAGTTAACAGCTGATTTGGAAATTACTACTGTTTAATTGAAGTAGAGAATCAAAATCATTCTGCTCGATTTTATCACTTCATTTGTGATGTTTTATAATTAAGATGTATAAATTAAGAGGTAATTTATTCAGCTTGTCTGCTAACACGTGTGGAAAGGAAGCAATCAACCATGTTAAATTGACCACTTGTTTATAAAAGCAATAACAGACTGTCACACATATTTAGTTTTAATAATCTTAATTACTAAGATAGCTATCACTTTCAAATTAATTACGGTAATCAAGTTATAACAATATTCTTGTCCGGTGGTATGCATTTGATATCCACCTGTTGATATGTCAACAAATAAATTACTCCACAAAAACCGGAAATGAATTAAGAACTATATATTCCAGCGTATGTTATATAAAAGGTAGCAAGTAGGCAAGAAACTTCCGGTCATCCGGGTTTGGTAGTTCGTGACATGGAAACGATTTCCAAGCGTTCCAAAAACAGGCTATCACTATACATCATGATGTATCTTACTTCCAAATTTTGGCATTTTAATTTTTGTAATTTCAAATTTTTATTCAGACCATCCGATTATTGTGCCCACGTCTCATGATATTTTTTATGTCAAGTTTTCTTACTATTGACTGGATGAGTGCCCTGTGGTTGTTTAAATGTTGTGTTTGATTTCTATAGCAATGGATGACAACAGTTGTAAGAACACTTTGTCAGTTAGTTTTATGTTTGTTGAACGATCCCGCATACATGAGTCATAAAACATGGAGGTAGCGTTGCTCGACATCTAGTAATGAATTCCGCTAAAACCAGTGCAAGGGGCCGTCTTGAACTTATGAACATACCATATTGTTGAAGGCCTCATGGTGACTTCAAGATGAAGAACAACAATAAGAGCGTTGTTCCATTGCCTGTTTTACCATGTATTTGTAGATACTTTGTCTCATTTGCATTAACTCCACATCCCTTCATTGCTTATTACAAAGATAAGAACATGACTTCTAAACTATAGAACAGTTCTAAATATACCAGTCATGCGACTATTTTCTTAATCAAGGAAAACCAAAAGCTCTAAAATATTAACTGTTGTGCGAGTTGAATTACCATATCGAAAAAAAAAAATGTTTTCAACAAATTTTAGCGTTTTGAGAGTAAATCTGCTTTAATCTGTTGATTGGTTCTACAATGTCATGATTTGTATAGAATTTGTCTTCTGTGCATTTAACTCATTTCCTCTCAATGCAAGACAATTTAACATTTCAACAACATATAGCAATTCAGCTTTGACTTTTTTACGAAAAAAATAGAAGAGCAATAGTATTGGTATATAATTGAAAAATATATAAGTGCTTACTAATTCCAACATTTTTAAAATTCTGTAATTCTTCCGATTTTTTCTTTTACCGCAATTCAAGCTAATTTTTAAAGAACGAGACGACATATCATTGTTTTCCAAATGTTTTGATTTTATCTGCACCAATGAGACATAAGTTGTCGAAATGAGCATATGCAGGACCTTAATTCACAGTAACCTCGGTATTTTGTTATTCAATACTTGGTGTGATTAACCGACCTCAGCCAGTCTATTTTTAGTATCGGAGTTATTTGCCCCATAACATCGTAACATCTCGTAAACCGTAAAAGATAGCTGGTGAAGTGTAAGCGTGAAATTGTTCCTTAAGCCATGACGAAACTTTGTTCCATTTGGACCGAAACGGGGTTGTATGGTAATTTTCGAGCTGTTGTCCCTGAAAGATTTTGGCTGTTCCCATCAATGATTAATAGTCTAAACGGTTAGTCGTAGATACCTGGGACCTACACATTGACCGTCAAAATAACTCAAAGTCAAATGTCAATTTTGACCTAGACCTTTGACCCTTAACATTGTTATCATATTAGCTTGGAAACCTTAATAAATAGTTGTTGAAGTATAATTGTATAAACGGTTAGAACGTCAAGGTCTATATTTGTTTTATTGGTCCGGACCTCTACGATGACTCCCCGGAGAGTAATTGCCCATGACGCGTATCGGAAAATGGTTTTGTACATGAAAAAAAAAAAAAATAAATAAAGATGCGGAGAAACGATCAGAAGAAAAAATGTCAGGTACAATTTGGTCGACAAAATGGGCTCCAGATCAAAGATAAAATCCCGAGCAACAACGTTATTTGTCATAAAAGTCCTTAACAACCATACATTAAAAGTTGTTTTATGTTGCAAAGAAGAAATATATGACATTGCCAACTGAAAGTGACTTTCTTTCATAGCGTTACCAACAAGATTATCTAGAAAAAAATTCTTAGCAATCGTTAAGCAAAAGACTGATTATTTGAGAACTTTTTTTTAAAATAATAGTTTTGACCAGAATAGACAATATAACCTCCCAAACAGGTTATAATTATTAAAGCTGTTGAAAGACCTTGGAATTGACTTTTTAAATCATACTTTGGTTTGCGAAAAAGTGTCGCCCAATATCTGTTCGATACTTGGTAGTATAAATCGGCTTGTTAAGGGGTCGAAGTGAGTGACCGTGTGAAACTAATTTCTTTTAAGGGACGGGATTATCTTCCGCAGAATCGAAAAACCTTGTTATCGCAATAACTCGTAAACCGTAAAAGATAGTTTATTAAGTGTAATGGAAAAATGTTCCTTAAGTCATAACGGAACTTAATTTCATTTGGCTCGAAATATGATATATTTGCAGTCTGATATATTTTGAGTTATTGTTCCTGAAAAATATTGAGCTTCGGTCAATGGGCAATAGTCCTTATTCGTAGATACCCAAGACCTACAAAATTGAATATTGCAAGACTTGGCGTTCAAAAAAGACTAAAAGTCAATTTTGACCTTGACCTTTGACCCTGAAGTTGTTTTCAATTTTCTCGAAACCGTAATAAATAGCCGATGAAGTATAATGGCAAAAATGTCAACGTCAAGGCCTACATTTGTTTCGTTTGGTCCAAGGCTCTCCGATAACTCCAGGTAGAGATATTGCTCTTGATGCGTGCGTTTCTAAAATGGGTTTTTTGAATATAATTCTATAATATAGAAAAGTAGATATCAAAGTAATCAGTAACAAGAGACCTTCAATACTTTTGTTTGAAAAGTTTGAAAAAATTGTTGTGTAGTGTAATTTGCTGCTTTGTAAATACAGAGAGGGACTATTTGTACGTTGGTATAAATGTTGTCCAAGACTTGCTTTTATATCTATTCTATAAAATAGTATTAAATAAAGATTATACAAATTTTATTTATTTGGTCTTACATTCTGACTAAGCACTGGTGATCGCTGAAAAAATGGCCGACTTTTTATAGTTTGTTTAGCTGAACAAGGGAAATAACACCAAAATTGTAATTTAAACATATTTTGTATTTACTAAAATAATAAAAAATCTAAATACTTTGTCATACTATTGCCACTTGCGCATTCTACAAAAATAAAAGAAAAGCTTATTGCGCATTTGTTTTTTCCTTCATTTTATATAAAGACCCTTAAAAACCTTATTTGTGCCAGTACTAGTTAAAATGCAGAAAACAGTGAACTAGTTCACAATACTATTGAAGTTTTAATTAAAATACCCCGACAAGGTAAATATATTTTACAAACACTTTAGACCCTGACCTTGAGACTTAAGCACTTACCTAAATAGATATAGTAGCACCAGTACTAATACCATTTGTACAAGCAACAATAGTACATTGATATTTGATACCTGTATATATAAATATGAAATGACATGGACATGACGAGGGTACCAATGAAGTAATTGTTCGTATTACTACACAACAATATAGCAAGACAGGTGTAGCACACCGAGAAGTGAGGGTCAAGAATAATAATTCATATCGACACATAATACATCAATATATCATAACAAGTGTAGTCTACCACCGGGAAAAGGGGTCAAAATCACAATCCAAGTCAACGAGACAGGGGTTTAAATACATGCAATTCAAATCGACAAGAGGGATTAAAATCAATATGCTTTAATATTGCAAAACATGTACAGCTAATAGAAGGGTCAAAATCATAGACCATAGATAAGGAAACGATATTGCAAAACAACTGAGCACTTACAGGAGATTAAAAAATATGGGACATTTAAAAAAAAAGAAAGTTGCTATGAAGGAAATAAAAAAAAACAAACAAAAAAAAAACAAAGCATAAGTCAGAGGGTATGCCAGCAAACTATACTCCTTGAGTTAGCCGGCATTTAAGCAGCGAGCACTCATTGACCCGTCTTTTTAAATACGTTTTATCCCCGTTAGTAGTCTACCTGTTTTGGGTTTCATTCGTATGTTTATTATACTATAGGGAAACGGGATAGAGAAAGTGGAGGTTTGGGTACCCAGAAACTGGTTTATTTATTTATAACATAACATCCTTGTTTGTAATCTGCTTCCCTTCAATCTTAACATATAGGAAAATTCTTTAAAGACTCAAACCTAGATTATTGAACGGAACAATTTAGTGTCAATAAACAAATCACATTCACCATCGGGGTAAACCATTATTTTTGATGTTCATGTGTTCAGTGCTTAATGCACCCCCATTATCTAAATATGAAGGAAACATAATGAAATGGTGTAAATTTTCATGATAATATGTTGCATTTTTAATAAGCATAAATATATGTGCATTTTTAATAAGCATATTGGAATATCCATATGTCCGGCGCAGTGTTTATTGGAATAGCCATATGTCCGGCGCAGTGTTTATTGGAATAGCCATATGTCCGGCGCAGTGTTTATTGGAATATCCAAATGTCCGGCGCAGTGTTTATTGGAATAGCCATATGTCCGGCGCAGTGTTTATTATAACAGTTAAAAATATTGCAATATCAGGTTTCCTCTGTTTAGGAGTTGTTCCTAACAAATGTAAAAAAAAAATATTTTTTAATGGGGGATGGTGCCAACTTGGTGTAAGTTGAGTGCTGAATATATGTCAGTTATGTAGATATTGTCAAACCGAACTGATGCAAATTATGCAAATGCCTTGGATTTTATTCCCCGCGTCGAAACAAAAAATGCCATGGAGGTCGGATATGAGCAAAGCTCTTGTCTTGGGTTCAGAAGACAGATGCCAAGCTGCTTATTCATCCACCATTTTGTTCTAATTTGCAGTTATTACACAGACAAGCAAAAGCAATAATCTCAGTACAATCTCAGTGTTAAAACATATTTAGAACGTCTCTTCTTATTTGTGGTAAACTAAACTTTTGATAAAATATTTATACAAAATCTCATCATAGTCATAGTCGTAATATATGTAATAATTATGTTTATTCTATCTAAATTCTTGTAAGAAACAAAAATTCCAAAGTTGCAAAATAAAAGTAAATTTCTTTATGCTGTACACGTGTTTCAAGGAGTAACCTCTCATTGGCAGCATTTGAATCGAATAATATTGTAAGTAATAATTCAAAAGTAGTAAAAAAAGAAGTACTCATTACCAAAAATATCAAATAGGAGGCCAAATCCAGTATACCCGTGTTTCAAGGAGTTTTCTCTTATCAGCAGCATTAAAGTCGAAAAATATGAAAAGCCATAATTCAAACATAGTAAAAAAAGAAGTACTTATTAAAAATCACAGATTAACTACACTTTTATCTTTTAATAAATTCAGTTTGTTTAAATGAAGTTGACAATTTGTTCAGCTGAGAAGACATTTCTTCAGGTAGGAAAATTTTACATTCTAATATTTTTGAGGTTTGCTGAAAATCTTCTAAGTTAGTAAACTGAATTTGACCAAACTGCTCTGTCAATTGCAGATACACCACTGAGACTTTTACACATGTTTTTGCAATGATTCGAATTTAAGTCGGATTTTTAAATTTGTCATAATTCATTTTGTTACAAAATATGATCTCTTCCGTCTTTTTCTAGAACGCATTTATTGTTTGTTGTATATACAAAACATAAATATCATCCATTCATATTTAGAAGGACATATTCAGTACACATTACCGACGGACGAAAAAAAAAATATAATTCAATGCTTCATTTTTTGAAGTGTCATCATTTGCGTGTAAAAGGGCTGGACGAAACTTTAGCACAGTTTAAAGATGAAGGGACTTCCACTTTTCATACTTAAAATGAGCCTTAAGCAATAGAATAAAACGCAATATTTTTGAGCGATCAATCAATGAATGTCTGAAATCCATGAAAACTATGTGATTATAAACTAATGGAAAGCATGAACTAAAAGATTCTAAAAGTAACACCAAAATCGGCTACGAACAAGTGTTTTATTTTAAGTCTCCATGCAATAACCATTTTAATACGCCTGAATTACAACAGGGAGTCACAAAAACAAATGAAATCAAAGATGCTAGAACCTTCTATCTCACTTATATTTATTTATTAAGAATGCCCATTTGTACCCATTATATTATTGTTGAAGGCATACATGAACAATAACAAAATACAAAATAAAACTAGAGTAATGACTGTCGGAAACGACAGTGATCCCCGCACCCCCTGTTTGACAAAGAAAACAGCTATAGACCCTGGTTATATTTTTCTAAACATTTTTGAAATTAAACTTTTGACAGTCACTATTTTTACCATAAGGAATTAAAGAAGATATGGTTGTTAGGCAGAATTCCAAAAACTTAGTAGTCTTTGAGACTTCCAGGAATTTTACCAAACTTGGAATCATATATTTTGGAAATCAAATTGGTGAAATGTTTCTTCTAATTCTAACAAATGTTTTAACTATGATTTCAATGTAGAATTCCAAAAATTAGTGGTCGATGACACTTTCAGGAAATTTACCAAATTTGGAAATCCAATTGGTGAAAATGATTGACCTTATCAAAACAAATGCTAACAGTTTGGTTGCTAGGTAGAATTCCAAAAAATATGTGGTCTTTGACACTTTCAGGAAATTTACCGAAATTGGAATCAAATATTTTTGAAATTCAATTGGTGAAAATGATTGCCCTAATGGAAACAAACCCTAACATCATTGTTGCTAGGTAGAATTCCAAAAATACGTGGTCTTTTGACACTTTCAGGAAATTGACCAAAATTGGAATCAATTTTTTTCCAAATTCAATTGGTGAAAATGATCGCCCTAATGGAAACAAATCCTAACAGTTTTGTTGCTAGGTAGAATTCCAAAAAATACGTGGTCTTTGACACTTTCAGGAAATTTACCAAAATTGGAATCAAATATTTTTCAAATTCAATTGGTGAAAATGATTGCTCTAATGGAAAAAAATCCTTACAGTTTGGTTGCTATGTAGATTCCAAAAAATACGTGGTCTTTGACACTTTCAGGAAATTTACCAAAATTGGAATCAAATATTTTTTGAAAAACCCTAACAACATGGTTGCTAGGTAGAATTCCCAAAAATACGTGGTCTTTTGACACTTTCAGGAAATTGACCAAAATTGGAATCAAATTTTTTCCAAATTCAATTGGTGAAAATGATCGCCCTAATGGAAACAAATCCTAACAGTTTGGTTGCTAGGTAGAATTCCAAAAAATACGGGGTCTTTGACACTTTCAGGAAATTTGCAAAAATTGGAATCAAATATTTTTCAAATTCAATTGGTGAAAATAATTGCTCTAATGGAAACAAATCCTTACAGTTTGGTTGCTAGGCAGATTCCAAAAAATACGTGGTCTTTGACATTTGCAGGAAATTTACCAAAATTGGAATATATATTTTTTGAAATTCAATTGGTGAAAATGATTAGCCTTATCAAAACAAATGCTAAAAGTATGGTTGCTAGGTAGAGTTCCAAAAAATAAGTGGTCTTTGACACTTTCAGGAAATTTACCAAAATTGGAATCAAATATTTTTGAAATTCAGTTGGTGAAAATGATTAGCCTTATCAAAACAAATGCTAAAAGTATGGTTGCTAGGTAGAGTTCCAAAAAAATAAGTGGTCTTTGAGACTTTTAGGATATTTACCAAAATTGGAATCACATTTTCAAATTCTAAGATTTCAGAAGTATTTTTATTATTTTTTTTCAAATACTTGCCAAAATATAAGATTATATGTCAAAATGTCTTTGACATTTTCAGGAAATTTACCAAAGTTGGAACCGGAATCAAAATTCTGAAAGCTTATTGCGCATCTACAGACTATATGCAACAATTCTGCAACAAAATTAAATCTATAAATCCAAAAATGTAGGATGAGTTTGCATTGCATGCCATATGTGTCACAATCCACATTTTGGGGTCTTTGTCAAATCGACATCTTTGGCCTCTTGTTTGCATCAAGATGAATATCAAAAATCCGAAAGCTTATTGCGCATCTACAGACCATATGCAACAATTCTACAACAAAATTAAAACCCTAAATACAAAAAATGTAGGAGGAGTTCGCGTCGCATGCCACATGTGTCAAAACGGACATCTTGGGGCCTCTTGTTTGCACCAAGACCAATATCAAAAATCCGAAAGCTTATTGCGCATCTGCAGCATATATGCAACAGTTCTATAACAAAATTAAAACCCTAAATCCAAAAATGTAGGAGGAGTTTGCGTCGCAAGGATGTGTGACGGACGGACGGACGCACGAGGCCAACGACAATATCCCCGAAGTGCGGGGATAATTACAAAATGAAAAAATCATGCAGTTGTTGAGTCCACTCCCCTTAGCACAAAATACCATGTAACGCATGAAGCAGTTTACTGCACGATTTGTGGACAATTCAACATAAATTCAGTTTATCTGGTTTACTTTCAATATTTGGTATTGAACCTTTTATTTCCTGTAAATTGTTTTCTCTTAGTTTTGTGTTATTATTACATGAAAATAAGAAATGTTCTTCATCATCAATAGTGTTGGAATTGCAGTTCTTACATTTTCTGTTTTCTCGTTTAATATGTTTGTACATTCCCCTTTAAATTTCTAAAATATGACCACTGACCCTTAATTTCGTTAGATATTTTCTATTTTCAATTTTTGTATATTTTCCAAATATGTTTCAATTTCATATTTTTCTTGAATTTTCTATAAAGAAACAATTTATTACACCTTGTGAGAGAATTTTTTTTTAAATAATATAAATGTTGATGACATTCTTTCAAATAAATACCAATCTTTCATTAAAAGGATTCCACCAAGTTCTTCAAGAATAAGAGATAAAGGCAACCATATCTTTTTTGGACTCCTATCTCGACTTTCAGTACTTAAATTTATAACAAATGAGACGACTTTAATTTCAAAATTATCAATTTCCCTATTCCAACTTCTCCTGTTTACTGATTTGTATTTTTCACAGATGATTTGTTACGCGAGAAAAAGCACCAATATGCAATATATATCTCATTTGGCAAATCTGTATCTTCAGAAGTGCTTTATTAACTACGGCTTTAAAAAATCTGATCCTTAAAATACGATCATTAAAAAGGTTCTTTAATAGATAGCAGTCCCCTTTTGAACAAAAATTAAGTTTCGGTCCGAACTGCGATTGAAGATTCGATTTTAAACTTTTGGATGAACATTTCTTATCCCAGTCTACGACATTTCATTAGCAAGTGTTGTTGAGTTTCTACCGGACATTACCGCAATGAAACAGGAGGTTTAGCGCCGCATGAAACCGGTCTTAACAACCATTTCTGTCAAATTGCCTGTACCATGTCGGGACTATTGTGGTTGACAAATTCTTCGGTGGCTTTGCACCTCTTTAATGAAAGATTAAAGGATTATTGTCTTTTTGCCCCTTTTGATTTCTGCTGATGACAATTATGCTCGGTTATTTTATTATAAACCTCATTTCTAATTGTATTGATTATTCAAAATGTATCTTCATCGAAAAGATATATATTGCAGCAATGTCCATCTGCAGATTTCGGAATTGACTGCAATGTTGATATTTAAATAGAACGGGGACTGGATGATTTGGTTATGGTATAAAGGACCTGAAGACAAATATTAATAAATAGGAAATTAGAATAAGAAACAACATCCAAACGTTTTTTTAAGAAAATAAAACTTATTTTTGTTTCATGATGAATCCAAGTTCGTACCACATTGCAACTGTTTAAAGCTGTCCATGCAGTAGCTATTTTTGCCTGCCATTTCATGTTGTGCCTACCCTTGCGTCAGAGTTTAGAGTCATCTGCTGAACATCACTGAAGAATAATTTATAATTTTTACAATTGTTTGTTTGATTTTTTTTATATTATTTGACAGACATCCATTTAAAGGTTCAAAAGCAAAATGACGTCTTTCTTGTTGATCTGATATGAATACTGCAGAAATTACTGAAATGTATTTCAGTGCATATTCTCTTATCTATGTACATGTCATAGATAACATTTCACTTATTAAGGTCTTTCCCACTTCGGTGGAAAGACCTTCTTGTATTTCTTCTGATTATTATTTTTAGTTCGCCTCAACGAAGTTGAGGGGGACTATTGGAGTACCTCCGGCGTCCGCGTCCGTGTCCGCGTCCGCATTTGGGTATATATCTAAGTAACTATGCAGTGTAGGGTCATCAAACTTTGCACGCAGGTGCATCTTGGGTTAACTCACAGCCTCCAAGAAAATTAGGTCTCTCTGACCTATATTTTCCGCTTGAGTGGCTTGCATTCAAATTTACATTTTAGTTCATATCTCAGTTACTATGCATAGTACAATAATCTAACTGTGCATGTGCATGCATCTCTAATGGTAGGTCAGCATCCAGGCAAAATTAGGTCACTTTGACCTATATTTTCTGCTTGAGTGACTTATATTCAAGTTTACGTCCGAGTTGAGATCTCAGTCACATTCAAGTTTACGTCCGAGTTCAGATCTCAGTCACTGTACATGGTAGGATCATCTAACCTTGCACGTGCATGCATCTCTGATGGTAGGTCAGCATCCAGGCCAAATTGGGTTGCTGCGACAAAGTGCCACAACGAGGCGAACTTTGAAATCGTTGATTACCTATGTTTTTTCTTTTTTTTTTCCAACATTTGCAAAAAAGTCTTAAGAGATATCACTTTGATACTTGGTACCATTATTCAGAAATGGCCGGGCTTGACCAAACTCACCCTGTGAACCCGATCTATTTTTAGTAACAGAGCTACATCATCAAACATGGTAAACCTTGTTAGCAGATAAACTCGGAAACCATAATAGATAGCTGATGAAGTGTATTGAAAAAATGTTTGTTAGGTCATGACAAAGATCTGTTACATTTAGTCCGAAATTGTCCGAATGACAATTCTGGAGTTATGCCCCCGCAAAATTTGATACTTTTTTAACAATGATTTTCTCCCAAACCGGAAGTGATAGAGACACGAGACCTACACCATTGTTCTTGGTTCCTCAGGGGCTATTTGAAAAGGTCAAGGTCAAAGGTCATCGGTGACCTTTATTTTGACCTCTAGACTTGTTAGCGGATAAACTCAGAAACCGTAACAGATAGATGTATAAATGAAATGGAGAAAATGTGTGTCTTTTGAGATCTACAATTGTTACATTTGGTCCAAAATCATTGGACCAACCGTTTTGGCCAAAAACCGATTTTCGATGTATAAATAAGGGGTTTTTGCCTATAGCTCAAATACCATTGAAGATACAAACATTTATATTCAATACAAAAAATGTTCAGGGAGATTTGACCTTCAAAATGACGTCAAGGTCACATTGAAAAAATGTATTTCACTTTAAAGAGTCTATAAATATACATATTAAGCTTAGAATGTTGGTTTTCCCTATGAATCAATAATGACAACATTCTGACGCAACTTTGGGAAAGACCTATCAATTGTTCTTCGAACGATTGACATATTAGTTTAACCCACCATTTTTGTGTCGCCTGCTGTAAGCAGAGTCGACACATAGGGATTACTATCCGTCGTCTTACGTCGTCGTCGTCGTCCTGCGTCGTCCCGACAGTTATTGAATCCACAACTCCTTCAAAACCACTTGTCCGATTCCTACCAAACTTTCAGGATATATTGTTTAACTGGTGTAGTTGTGCACCTGATACTTAGAATTTTGATTTTGCAGATTTTAGAGGTTAACAGAGCCAAAATTGCTCATTTGTGAGTCTGTTGGTTTTGAATCCACAACTCCTTCAAAACTTCTAGTCAGATTGTAACAAAACTTTCAGGATAAGTTGTTCACCGGGTGTAGTTGTGCACCTGATACTTAGAATTTTGATTTTACAGATTTTAGAGGTTCACAGAGCCAAAATTGCTCATTTGATAATCTGGTTTGTTAATCCCCAATTCCATCACAACTATAAAAGTCAGATTCCAACCAAACTTGCAGGATATGTTGTTCACCTGATGTAGTTGTGCATCTGATACTTAAAATTTTGATTTTGCAGTTTTAGAGGTTCACTGAGCATGAATAGCTCATTTGTTAATTCTGTTTGTTTATGTGGAACTCCTTCAAAACTGTAAATCATATTCCAACCAACCTTTCAGAATACATTGATTACTTGATATAGTTGCGCACCCGATATTTAATATTTTGATTTTACAGATTTAAGAGGTTAACAGAGCCAAAATAGCTCATTTGTTAATTTGGGTTTTTAATCTTCGACTCCTTCACAACTGTGTCAGATTCCAACCAAATTTTCAGTATATGTTGTATATCAGGTCTGGTTATGCACATTATACTTAGATTTTTTTTACTGGTTCTAGAGGTTTGCCAAGCCACTTAGCTCATATGTTAAATCGGATTGTTAATCTGCAAGTCATCAAAACTGTAATTCATATTCTTAACCAATTTGCAGAATATGTTTTTCTCCTAATCTAGATATGCACATTATAAGTAAAATTTTAAATATGCACATTATAAGTAAAATTTTAATTATGCACATTATAAGTAAATTTTAATTTTGCATATTTTAGAGCTTCACTGGACCAAAAATGGCTCTTCTGTAGTGCAGGCGACACAAGTGTTCCATGGAACACCCATCAATTTTATTTATAAAATGCCCGTTCCAAGTCGGGAATATGACGGCTTGCCAAAAATGTTTTTTGTTGGATTGTGTTTCCCTGATTCTGTCGTATGTTATACGGATTTTCCTTACTGGTCTCTCCCTTTGATCGATTCGGACTTTTGTTGTCTAGGTAACAGTGAGAAAAGGTGAAAATTATCAGCAGACAACAAATCAATGTTGTTCCAAGTTGTATGACATACTGCTAGGTTGTACTGATAATGTTAATAATTCTACTGCGACAAAACTTGCCACCTTCGTCAGAAATCTGTATACTGTTTGATAAAAGTATTTGTAACCTACCCTACGAGATAAAACTATAATGTATACATAATAATCTAAACATGTGTTGTTTCAGGACATTTCTTACGTTTTTACCTCTTAATTGAATGATCATTATTTACAGTAACTTCGGTATTTATTGTTATTATTTACCTGAACGTACACGCGGCTTTTTAACAGTCTATGACGATGATATCTTAATAAGAGTTCAGTATGTCAGTGTGATAAAAAGTGATACAACAAATCAATACTTAATACATAAGTTTTAACAGTTTAAAAGATTTAAATTGTTTGTTTAAGTTCTTTACTATTAGTTAATTTGCCACTCTTAAGATCTTCTTTCGTTTTTTTTTTTGTACAACAAAACGCAGAGTTGTCAGTACATGATTAAAAAGTATATAACAGTGCAATCATGGAGTCAATAAAAGTATCTGACATTCCCCTAATTTAGTCAATAAATGTAAAAGACATTCCCCTAAGGGAGTCAATAACAGTATCCAGTATATGTCATTCCCCAAATGGAATAAATAAATCTAACTTACACTCCCCCAATGGAGTCAATGAATGTATATGACTGTATTTACAGAGCTGTCAAGGGGGTCTGGGTTCCAAGAGTGAGACGGTGGACGTGTGGGGAAATAACCACAAGATTGTTTTTTCAGAGACGCAAAGTGGTGCATTCTGAGAGCATTTCAAGTTGTCATATGACAAGGAATTTGAAACAAAATTTTTCATTAAAAAGGAAAAGTATAAAATTATCTTTCATATACTTGATTTTCATTAGACTGTTGTTTTAATTCAGGGCTTTTAGTAGAAATGAACCAGCAGTATGAGAGAACGTACAACCCTTTGATTCCTGTTTTCTGATTATGAAAATGTCGTTTTTCTTTTTGAAATCTATTTTTCTCGTAAATTTATAAAGCGTGACATTGAAAAGGATGAGCGTGAGAGCGTGATTTGGTGTTGAAAAGCGCGAGACTTGACAGGTCTGTATTTACAGTAACTTTTCTGAATAGAAACAGTAAAACAATATGAAATTCTCTGAATGAAGTCAATAAACAATATGAAATTCACGTTATAAAGTAAATGAAGCTATATGCCATTCCCAAAATAGAGTCGATAAAGGTATATAATATGACCAAAAATAGTTTTATTTTGATCGGCTAAAATCAACCCCAAAAGTAATGCTCTAGAAAAATGTTAAATTTTAAGTATATACATAACATTTAGAATTTTCTTCCAGCTTCTGTTTTTAATGGCCCTGTCACACTATAACGCACAGCGCTAACGTGTGCCCATGTGAGAATATTTTCGTTCATGCTGGTGTTCGTTATATAAGTAATGACCCTGTCACACTATAACGTTCTTGCCAACGTGTGCCGACGTTCGCGAAATTTTGTAAGAACGTTGGCACACGCCGAAGAAATTGAAGAAATTCTCTTGTTGAACGCATTCATAACGTAAGGCCGACGTTCGCGAATTTTTGTAAGAACGTTGGCACACGCCGAAGAAATTGAAGAAATTCTCTTGTTGAATGCATTCATAACGTAAGGCTTACGACCTTTAACGCACGAAAAACTTATTCATAACTTGACAAACTAAATTCACAGTAACTTCGGCATTTAGTTATTTGCCTTCAACGCTCATAAAACATTTAACAGTGTATGACAACGTTTCAAAGGCGTTTTACTAGCGTACATGACGTATATCGAACGCATCTTCCAGCATATAGAGAACGTCTATAGCGTTTTGACAAACTATCGTAAGATCAGTTAGAAATTCTATACTTCAATGTCATTTGCAAAGGTAGAAATTGAAAGAAATGTCACAGAAAAATACGACGGATTTGCAGGAGGGATATGTCCCCCCCCCAAAATCACAAACTTTATCTTAAAAAAGAATTGTCAGTCTGATGTTGATTAAAGCAGCTATTTACATTCCTTTTGAAATTTGTCTCGCTTTTAACCATTATTTTAATAATAAAACATCGGCTAATACGTTACTCATTAGTAAAAAGGTCGGTTGGTGTGCGTTCTTTACACGTTTAAAACAACTTTCGAGAAACTACTACATATCGAAAACATTGCGTGCATAACGTACCTCTAGCGTTTGTCTAACGTGTGCATAACTTATTGTTTATTGGTTCTCTATCAGTTTTAAACATCTTTGATTTTATGGTATTGCAAACGTTTAGATTTTATCTCCACTGAAGAGACATAAGTTGTCGAGATGCGCATAATATGCAGAAATTAAATTCACAGTAACCTCGGTATTTAGTCATTTATCAACAACACGTTTGCGAACGTCGTGAAATTTTGAGCATGACGTACCAAACGTTTAACAACGTAAGTCAACATGTGTCGACGTGTTTGTAACGTGTTAATAACGTGCCTCTAACTTATACAACGCACACCACCGTGTACGAAAATATTTCCACTCGTGGGCACACGTTGGCGCAGTGCGTTAGAGTGTGACATTGCCATTAGCAGCACCTTCTCGAAACGTAATAAATACGTCGACACACGCTGGCGTGCGCTGTTGATTGTCGGGTGCGTCGGAGAATTTTTAACATGCTCAAAATATCACGACGATGTTGGTAAGTAACTTACACGTTAGCGAACTCCAGAGGTACGTTACAAATTTTGTGTGCTATACATAGTAGTTCCTCGAACGTTGTTTTAATCGTGTAAGGAACGGAAATCAAGGGGCTTGCCAACTAACTAATAACGTATAAGCCAATGTTTTATCATAAAAATAATGATTAAAGAACAAGGAAAAATTCCAAATGCATGTAAATCGCTGCTTTAGTTTAGAATAAGACTGACGAATAATTTTTTAAAATAAATTTTGTATTTTTTTGGGACCTGTCCCTACTGCAGATCCGTCATTAATTTTGTTGTATTTCTATCGATGTCTATCTTTGAAAATATTCATGGGATGAAGAATTTCAAACTGATATTATTAAATATCGTCAAAACGCCATACAAAAGTTTTATTTATGCTAGACGACCAATATGGATGCGTTCCGTATACGTCAAGTAAGAAATGTTGCCATACGCTATTGCACGTTTTTGTGAACATTGCAGACAGTTATGGTTTGATTTCAGCGCGTTGTGGTGCTTAGTCGGACATTATGAATTCGTTAAACAAATGAATCTTCTTCAGCATGTGCCAAAGTTCTTACAAAAATTCGTGAACGTCAGCACACGTTGGCCAGAACATTACAGAGTGACAGGGCTTTTACTTTGTAGTGGTTGAAAGTAGCACGCTATTCCCTTAGCAGTTCTTGAAAGTTCTAGCTCATGTTAAATCAATGTTGCTCATTAACATATGACCTATGAAAAGCAATATTTTTGTGTATTATACATATAACGAACCTTTCATATACTTTGATTTAGGTTAATAGGCACGAGACCACCATTAATTTCCCCTATTTGTTCTTTATAACAAAATTCCAAATTAAAAAAATCGCACCACCTCAAACCACATGAGATTTGGCTCACTCACAGTATAGCCCAAGACACAAAAAATATCAAAAAATTAGAAAATCCTACCGTTGGAATTTTTTTCTACAGCTCCACAAAGATATCCACCATCACACAAAAAGGCGGAGGAGTTCCAAATACTGAAAACTTGACCCTTTTGACCTTAGCCTAACTACAGCTAAAACATGGAATTTTATTTCAACTGTATTTTTTACTAGTTTTTCAACATCTCTTCTTTCAATTAAACCCAAAAAATAAAGCAAAAGAAAACAAGAAGGGACAGAAAAAAAATATGAAAGAAAACCCCCAATTTACTAAGAACTATATTCGTACACAACGAAAATTGAGGGGAGGTAATAGTGGTCTCGTACCTAATACAAGGTGTAATCGACCCTAAAAAATGATCTTCAATCCGTGGCCGTTGGTTTGATGGATATATTTTTTTCAAGTTGATGAATCCTAATATCAAAAATGTATGTGACTATCCCCTGTTTGAGCAAATAAATGCGTTTATCATATACTTAGACTAAATAAAAGCTATTTTTCACCTCACGATAAACCATGTGTTTTATAATGAGGATGTGATTTGACAGTAAGCGGGCTGATAAAGCTGTATCAAGTTTACTTTCGGAATTTATCACATGCCTTTCCGTCACAACTCGGAGGCTTTATCACATGCAAGTTCGGGTGTTTCCGCCAAAATGCCAAGCACTGCGTACAATATTGTCATATTAAAAAATATAGTTGACAAAAATACAGATATTACAAGTTGTTCTGCAATGATCTTATTTACTAGACAATTACGACCCTACCAATTTCTTTGTATTTGTAAAGTTAAACCAGGCGACTGATAGAAAACCTCGATATTTTGACGTCACAGAGTAAATCTTACTATGACGTCACGGAATTAACCAAATAGGCCAAAGTTATTCATGTCACTTTCTTCTCGTCGTCCCGCTTGTTTACTAAGAATTCACTTTCTCAATAACGGCTCTCGGGCTGATATAATGACCTAGGGCTGATAAAGGTTGTGATATGAAAAATGCCATGCAATAATCTATATATAGCATTCCCCTAGTGTAACAAATCAATATAAATGACATTCCCCTAGTGGAGCAAATAATTGTGTATGCTATTCCCCTAGTTGAGTCAGTCGAACAGAGAATGAAGATAAATTTAAGCAATGCCAATCGTGCTACAACCTCTTTTATGTTTGACTTCCACATGATTTGTTGATATTTGTATTGAGTAGTCTTGCAAATTGCATTTTCAGTTTTCTTTTGTTGAAAAAACGTGATAGTTCCCCATAATTACAAATTGACAAGCGTAAACGTAATCATTTAATTTCTGCTTTGGCACAAATCAATGGAATTCATATGGGAACTTGCTGTACTTCTCTCATTGATGATCTTTTTGCTATATTGTCAGAAATAATGCATGATAATATTTCTACCGAAGAATTTTACTGATTTTACTTTGTCTTACACTTTACTGGTTCCATTACACAGTTAGCACTGTAAGTGCCTTAGTTCTTTTTGCTGTTATTTTTATGTCCCAAGTCTTTATGTTTCTGGATTCCCATTTTTGCGATGTCTATGGACTTCCATTTTCGTTATTAACGCATCATGTGTTCCTTAGGTATTCTACTACCCTTGTTTAATATGTCCAATATAAAGCATGCGTGAACACGTGATCTCTGGTATAATGTTTGTGCTTCGTACGAGGTATGGTCTTGTTTTTTTTTTAATTTAAATTATATACATAAAAAATAACTCATGTACTGTATAATACGTATCGTCATGACAATATCACAGCACTTATTACTCACTGGTTTGGAATATTTATAACATCAATATAAAGCCAAAAAGTGACACCGCAAAAGTTGTTAACTGACAACGTTAAATGTTAAATACCAGGTAATATTTATTATCTCTTCCTCAATTCATTTCGTAAAAAATAAGATTAAATTATATCATGTTTTGCAATATTTGAAAAAGAGGGGATCAAATGCACATATATATGAGGATCTAGAGGAAGGAATGTTGTTATATTTTCTGGTTCTGCCAGTGCAATGTCTTTTACACGTCTATATACTATAACCAGCATAGTTATTGACCATTTAAAATTGACGAGAAGTGAAGTTGGATTTCATACTTTGTTCATTGTAAAATCAACCAGGTAATAAATGTTTGGCATTTCATTTAAGATAAGGAATGTTCTTAATAACAAAAACTATAGTTTGGTATTTGGTTATTTATTCCCCAGAGAGATTTAGCCCGATAGTGGTATGCCTAGTTTATACCTAGACCCCTCTGGTCCATATGACACGCCATAGTCACAAAAATGCGGTATACCTAGTATTTCGAACGAAAACTAGGGTTTTCGTGCGAAATACCAGGTATACCGCACGAAAACTAGGGGTTTCCGACCGGTATTTATAGTATTTCTCGAAATACCTTGTATATCGCTCGAAATCTGCAGTTTCCGATCGAAATTTTACGAAAACCGATCGGAATAGGAAATTCGAGTATAAACCGAAAACGTTATTCATTGTTTTAGCAAACGAAAAATGAGGAACGGAAATCGAATCGCTATTTAATATTTAACATTCATCCAATCAGAAAGGGAAACTGGTATTAAGAATTTAATTAAACCAATCAAAATCTTTTATTCTGTTTATCGCCTATAATTCTCGTTTTTCTATTCAACTTTAATATTTTTTATTTATTATATATATTTTGATACTATAAGTTAACAATCAAATTAAGTTGTGCTTGTGACACTTTTGGGTGCGAATGTACATTGGATGATTCGATCTCGACTGTCTAAGTGCCGGTTAACATTTGTGAATATCGACGTTTTAGAAATAGGAACTTATGTAAACATCTAGAATCAAGAGAAACTGGTGTTTATACAACAATATAAACATGAAAGATTTAAGTTGTTTTAATTAAAGTTGAATAATGTAAATTTTATTTGTAATGGCTTGTTCTCTTTTAAGTTGTGTATTCATCAGTTTCAAATGGGCACAACGTAACTAAAATTACAATTTCTATGCTTTGTTAACATAACTTTATATGATATGTAACATAACAAATTTCCAACAGAAGCATACATTATTATTCATTTATAATCATTATATTTTTACATATAAAGAAAATAACACTCAAATCAGAATAGAAGATCAAATAAATTAGAGGCATACAAAATATTTTATAAACAAAACAATTAAATATGCAAGCACAATAGTTCTTTAATATGAGCACATATATTTCTTTTACAAGCACATTTATGAAGCACAAATAAGCACATTTATTAACACAATTATAGTTCTTTAATAAGCATATTTATTAGCACAATAATAGTTTTTTAATTAGCACAATAGTAATAAATAATGAATAATTGAAATAAAAATAATATCACAATACGAGGATAAGCACAAAGTTCATTTCACTATTTCTTCTATATGTCACTAGTCAAGCTTCAGGATATATGATGCTGCGTCACCATACTGTACAAAGTTCTTCTCTTCTGTGGTTATTTCGTTCTTCAAACGGTGTAGACGGTCTTCTGTGTCACGGTACTTCTTCTCTGGTAATCTTCTTTTACCACCTGATGCATACTGTACCATCTTGACCTTGTTCACTGACTGCTCCTTCTGGAATATCTCGATGATCTTGTATATACTAGGGTATGGTGTCTTAACTCTCTTCTTCAGCTTCTAGGTGGTTGTTGGTTCTGGGTCCATCAGTCTGGCGGTGGTTCCAAGTTGCTAGTGGGAAATGTCCTTCTATCCATGTCTCTGTAACGTAGTCGGTGAGTTTGGTACAGTCATCTCGGTTGGGTGAATTCTCGAGTGTGTGTAGCCAGTAGTCATCAACCTTGTCGAGTGGTAATAGAGGTAGAGCTGCTGCACGACGAACTAGTAGGTTAACATCGGGTATGTCTTTGTAGTCTCTCTGTAGTCCACACTCTTGAGT
The DNA here is from genome assembly GCA_002080025.1 of Modiolus philippinarum. Taxonomy (NCBI): domain Eukaryota; kingdom Metazoa; phylum Mollusca; class Bivalvia; order Mytilida; family Modiolidae; genus Modiolus; species Modiolus philippinarum. The sequence continues at coordinate 263,913 of MJUU01000030.1, read as the reverse complement.
TTTCTTCCATATGGCCTTGCAGTAGTGGAACAAGCAACCATTGAATGCTGCTGCTGGGAAGGTCTCTGTTGTTGCGTTGCGTGATGCACATTCAAAGTCGAGGCTGACTGCAGTTGGTGAAAAATTCTGGTTGTAACGCTGACATAATTTAGTTATAATTTTAATTTCAATCATTTTTGGGAATAAATATACTTTCAAAATAAAAATATTTTAGATTTTATGCACGAAATATGCAAGATAAACATAACAAAATCTTTGAAAATATACAAAAAGTAAAAGAAAAAACACATGTATTCTTAATAATGTTTTTTCAGTAATCAAAACGGTGTGTTCTCATTTCGCCTTAGCTGTGAATTTCAGGTAAAAAAGGTAAAAAAGGTACTAAGGCGAAATGGGAAGTTACAGTTTGTGAATTGTAAAAACATAATTATTAATTATGGCATGTTTTGATGGCTTGTTCCCATTTTGCCTTAGCTGTGAAATTTTATATAAAAAATATTCCCATTTCGCCTTAGTACATATTTGTGTCAGCTAAGGCGCTTGTTTTAGGCGTCTCATTATTCCCAGTAATCTATATCAAAGTTAATTTTGAGACTTTTATGTTTCGCTCTGCAAATACAGTTATACAAACAGTAATAAGTGTTCTTCCACTTTTCTTTCTTCTCGTCACTGTGCAATTTTTCTAAGTAGATCTCGGAAACCGGTAAACTCCCGAGTGTGAAATTTGAAGAAATTAAGAATCTAACACCAGGGGAAGTGCGAGACAAGAGAATCTCAGACACCCAAGGGTAAGATTTCCAGTCTCGGACGAAGCTTGCTGAGTCCGAGATGATTGAAATCTTACCCGAGGGTGTCTGAGATTCTCTTGTCTCGCACTTCCATTGGTGTTTGATTTTATTTCTCACTGTATTCAACCTAAAATATACTAAAATCCAAACAAAAATGTCGTCGCCTTTCGTCTGTTTACACAAGGAGTTATGTCCCTTTTTGTAACGTCATAAAATCAGGAATGTACACCCGAGCGCGCCATATTTGAAAAAGCCGATTTTTCTTGTTTTTCCAGTGAAATGTTACTTCATATGATATAACACTTTTATAATACGTAGATTAAATACACTTCTGATCACTAATGAAAACAGATGTAGACTACAGACCCTTATATGCAAAACACGATTTTTACCGGTTAACTGCACGTGATTTTTTTGTCTTACACTAGTGTAAGACAAGGAAATCTCACACCGCTAAAAATAGGAACTGTTCTGTCTCAAAACTGAGAAAATAGGGGTAATAACATGATTACATAAGAGACTTGACAAGAGCCGAGTTCATGAGACAAAAAGACAAATCAGGGGGAAACCACCGGAAAGTTGTCGACCATAATGATACTGACCTAGTACAATGGCGGGTTAAACCGGTTTTACATTGCGGTATTGTCCGGTAGGCACTCAAAAGCAATCGCCATTGACAGGTCGCAAGACAGCGATATTAAGTTCACATTAGGTTGTGAAAGATCTGTTCGGAGACTTATTGGTAAATGTCATTTTCTAACCCCAAGACACAACAAAATAATATCCATGGTGCATTAGGTTGTTAGCCTCATATACTAAGATGCAGACTCGTTAAAAATTATTCCAAAGCGGTCAATTAGGAGTATATTTGTCGTTTCAAAAAGGGCTATTGGATTACTAAAGAACCATGCGAGAAAAATTACAATTTACGGTCACAGCTCCATGAAACCAAATAGGACCTTTGCATGTCATGCAACATCAAGTTTTGAAACATTGTAATTTCAAAATAGTTGCCTTTACCATGGAAACTATACCAGAAAAAAAAAAAAAAAAAAAAAAAAAGAAAAAAACACTTTTGGTCAGTAATATATTGACTTTCTTTTTGTCATATTTCAGTGCAAGCAAAATAAAATGATAAATAAAACTATAGTAAGGAAAGATTTTTTTCGAACAATATCTTACACATTTATAATTTTTGTAAACGGACCAGTTTTGTTTTCTAAAATCAGATTTCCACATGATTTTTTTCATCTTCTCTTCACTGATATATTGCCTAAACTACCATACAGAGACCGATTTGTTTTTACAGTTAACCAATGCATTTATAGACTCAAATGAGGGTAATAACGAAATTACCGAACAGAGTGGTCAAGAGCCGAAGTCCATGAGACAAAAAGGCAAATTAGATGGAAAGCACCGGGAAAATTGTCGACCGCAATGGTCCTGACTTGGTACAGGCATTTCAAAAGAAATGGTGGGATAAACCGGTTTTATGGCTAGCCAAACCTCCCCTTCCATTGCGATAGCGTACGGTATCAACTCAACAGCAATTGCCATGGAAAGTTCGTAGACGGTAAAATAAATCATCACCCAAGTATGAAGTACAGAAAGAATCTTTTATCAGAGTTCGGACTTAAACTTCCAATTTTTCCGAAATTGACTGTATCTATTAAAGGACTTTTTAAATTGGCGGGATTTTTTGAAGCCTTGATTAATAAGGCGGTCACGGAGATAACTATGTCTAATGACACACTGGTCATTCGGCTAAACGGATGAATTGTCCGTTGATTTTGTTTTATATGTGGTTACAACGGTGATGGGTCCGTTGATTGGAGTAGGTTACAGTCAGTTGATCAGAATTTATCGTAATATCAACATAAATGTCAATCAAAATTTTGCTTTTTCATAACGCATGCAAATTATAGGAAACTAATGAATGTGTCTACCAATGTAAAAATAATGAGCAAATATTGTTGTGATAACATTTTTTGTAGACATTGCACCATTTACACGTATTTCAGAAAGGCGTGTTACTCACCACTATATTTTGACCTTTACAGATGTAAACAAACTTCAGTTTTTAGTGTTTTATGAGAAAAATGCCACAGGAAACACACATTTATTATTATCCTATGAAACATATGAATAAGTAGCACACACTACCTTAACAACATAAAGCACTGATTTGTATTTATGAAGATAATCAAGAATTATCGAAAACTCAGTCAGTTAATCAAAAGGCCCTGGAAACTCGGTCCGTTAATTAGGTCAGTTGAGAGTAAATCTAAAAGTTGTAATGTCGTTTGCCGAAGCAGAGTCGAAGCATAAGGGTTATTATCCGTTGTTTTTTAGTTTAATGATATTTTATTACAAAGAAACAAAACGATTAGACACAAGTTATACATGTACCAACATAGTGCAACATATATTCAAACGACAGGAAGGCAAATAAAAATTAACATGATAATTAACATTTTTTGAAACAATGTTTTGAAAGAATAGCTCATGACGAGAAAAGAAAGACAAAAGAAGAGTGTGACTGAGATCTAGAACTGACTTGTACCTTAAATTCGTTTAGTTTGATTGATATATGATCGAGCTTTTTGAAAATATAGCTGAGTTTGTCTGGTCATCGTAGTCATCATTCCCGAAAAGTAAAATTTCGGTTTGAAAATCATGAATACCAATACCAGTGAGCAATGTCCAGGGTCGGTTACCTGTGTCGTCTGTTGGTTTCTTGGTCTGCATTTGAATTTGTGAACCAGCTTCCAACTAAATTTCAGAATATTAAAAGGCAATTTTTTAGTTGTAAAGCATCTTTTGGTTAATGGTCTTCCAAAATATTTAGATTTGATCTGCGCTGAAAAAAATAAGGTGTCGAAATGGCCATCTGCAGGAACTACATTTAACAGTAACGTCGGTATTTTGTTATTTACAGTAACTTCTGTATTTTAATTTTAACCGAGTATTTAATGATTATTTACCTATTCCAGGCACATGTAATCATTTTGTACACCATTTACTTGAAATATCATATTTCTGAAATTAGAAGTCCACAGAGTCGAAAATGAGTCTTTTATAGATTGCATTTTAACTTTCAGGTAATCTGGTTTCCAATATCGAGTTCTGCATGATATATTCATTTTTCTGAATTTAAAGGGTTGTTTCGTCAGAGTAGTCTCAGAGGAGATCCCTAGTTTCTATCTAAATTAAAAACTAAAAAAATACGGGAAATCAAAACCCGTTTTCTACAAATTTGGTTACAATTATTCATGCAGTTTCACTGGAGAAGATCGTTGTGTTAGCTATTTGAATAGAGTCCAGCGATAATCTTTTCCGTTCGCTGCCATCTAAGATGAGATGACGTCTTGAAAGACGCATTTTAAAGGCCAACTAAGGACTAAATTACCGGGTTTTGTTCCTTTTGGCCAGGTTGCTAACGAAGAAATGTTTGTTTATTTTCGTAAGGTCCAGTGTTAAACAAACTTGCTGCTATATGGATGAGGTGTAGACTTGTTGGACACATTTTGAAAAGTGACAGTTCGAAGATTATAGTGACCAAGTTTGGTTCCAATTGGTTTTGTGGCTTCAGAAAAGACCCATGAATTATTTCCGATAGAGTTCAATGTGTGACATTTGTAAAAAAGTCTGTTGTAATTGACTATGTAGTATCATGAGAGAAAATCTTTGTATACGTTTTCTTATAACGTCCAATGTTAAACTTTAGTTTCCTGCTGGAGCTTTCTTGTTTGAACTATATATATAGGGACTGTATTCACGCATTTTAAAAAAGAAACCAGCCAATGACTACTGCCACAAGGTTGGCTCCAGTCCGCTGTGTAGCCCGATTAACAATTTTATTCTGATAGAATCGCCGTAGTTTTGTTTCAAAGTCGTTTTTTGGCCACCACATGGATACGGTCTCATATCCTCCGAAAAACCAAATTGCAGTGCCGATATTTCACCTCAGCAGAGAATAAGTATAAGGTATTTACTTACATTCAAAATTTGTAACTATATTTCTTTTCAACAATGTCAACTAATCTATTTCCTGAATTACTCCAAGTTCATTCTGTGCCACAATATGATTTCCTTGTATTACCATATCGTCGCAGTAACAAATAAAGGCTTTCATTTTAGCTATTTTTACATGTATATTCTCAAGCCGTAGATTTTTTGGAACATAATACCCAATGCCCTAATGACCTATAGTATAACTTTCTTAATGTTTACAAATGATTTTCTGATTTTTTTTCTATGTAAAAAGTCATAAAAAAAATCTAAAAAGTTTTTGATTCCTCCTAGCTTTTTCTGGTCTTCAATATTTATTTTAGTTCACTCGGCTGACAATATTTTTGGCTGACAGTTGGACCACCACTTCAGTCAAATATCAAATAAAAAAAATCTTAACTGCTTAATAAGCAGTTATTGGCCAACCCTAAACTGGCATTATAGATCTACGCTAACAATAAAGGATTATGAATATGGCAGATACTAGTATATATTTTGTAATTGAAATGCATTATCATCTAATCATCGAATATATACGTTCATTGGTTAATATTTGAATAGTTACTTATTCCATAAGATTTTTTTGTACTTACCGTGTACTTTCAACAATTCTCTGAAAGGCAAATAGTGATGGGGGTAAAGCTTTGAAATATCGTCTCTAGTCAGGAAGTAAATACGTCGTATAACAGTATTTTGTGGGATATGTTGATGCAATTACAGTCTAGGGTAAAACTTAAAGTTATCTTGATATCGAGTACAATATCGTTATCAAGTTTATGAGAACGTACGGTTTAGAATACTTATTAATCACAAACCTTGGAAACATATTAATTGTATGTATAACTTTGAAACAAACGAAAGTAATAATAAATGACGACCTTCCTACTCTATAGTAACAGCTAACAAGCCCGAGTATTGGGCCTATGACAGTCTGTTATCAATCGTAATTTTTTGTACAATGCTTTTCACAGATCGTCCTGCCGTTATCAGTCCTCGACCAATATTACACTCTCTCTCGCCCTCTCTTTGTTTCGAAAACCGGAAAGATATGCAAAAGGCCATTTCACCTTTTGAACAGTAAAGCATTGCCGGCTACAAACTCATCAACTGTCTTTTATTTTGTAACCAACTCATTAACGGACAAAAAAATTGTGATAACCTTTTTAAACCCTTTAAAATGAACAAAGAATACCTGAGTGCATACAGTTAAGCTATTCTACGTTAGATCTTATGTCTAGTACAAAAATAAACTTTTTTCCGAACAATTGATATTTGTAGAATTTGTTGTCAAAATTGTACTAGGGTACATCATCGCCTTTCAGTTTTCTGACAATGTNTTGAAATGTATGTTAAAAACAGTGACAGTGTACGCTAGCGTAATGATAGTCGCACTGGTAGACAAACGCATTTTATGAGATAACGATTATTTGTAGACTTAAAAGAGAATTTATCAAAAAATTTCAAGACATAAATTGAAATTTACTCTCAACTGACCCGTAGCCTACTCCAATCAACGGACCCTTCGCCGATGTAACCACATATTAAACAAAATCAACGGACATTTCACCCGATTAGCCGAATGACTAGTGTGAATGAGAAAGTCTGTATAATTTGTGTTTGCTCTCGCATAACGAATAAGCTGTGAACATACACCTTGTAAGCAGGAGAAGCTGGAGTATTACTGTCCATGTAAGGGAAATTGATAGTTTTGAAATTAAAATCGTCACTTTTTGTCGTAAATTTTAGTACTGAGATGACCATGTTGGTCAAATTCGAGAAAAAAGATGTAGAACTTGTGGTTTTTGTCGTTTCATTTATTTCTAGTTCTGGTGGATATATGCATGGGATCCATGTAGCAAAAGATGCATTATTGATGGAAAGAACCACCAATATATATATAAGTGAGATGGAAAGATCTAGTATCTTTTATTTTATGATCTTTTATCAGTCTCTGAAGAAATCAGTCTCGTACGAATATAAAAACAAGTCTGCGAGTAGAGGTGCACAATTAGTGCCCATTGTTTGCCAACTTGTTGTTGATATATAGTACCTCCAAATGCGAGCAATATATTATCATATATTATATATTAGATTGCACACCTGTTTTTCATCGTAGCAAACATTTCCTTTTAAATTGGTTTTTGAAAAAAAATGTGGATTTATAACCTAATACAACAATTTCTTTTGAATCGGCAAAGGCTTTTTGAATGATACTTTTGAATCATGGTTTTAGTTTATCATGAGGAAGTGTGATATGTAGTGTGGTAAAATCAAATGTTTTGAGAGAATGTGTTCGAGATAATGAACGGGATTTCAGATTTCCATATCAACCACCATAGGTCACTCATCGAGTCAGTTGCCAAAATTTGGCATAATAGATGACAAAAAGTTACTGTGGAGTAAAGTTCTACATATGGCAGTTTTGTCAACTTATGTCTCTTCAGTGCAGATCCAATGAAAACATTTTGAAGTCCAGCAACCGAATAATCATGAGATGTGGCTTCTATAAGCAGGTGGTCTGAATAACATTTCGGAAATTGCCATAATGATAATAATAAAAATAAAATAATAAACGTTTTGGGTGAAAATGAAACGTAAGTACATTTTAGACCATAAAATATATTTGACTTTTGTGCCTCTTTAGAAATCAATTCCGTACCATTTGAGGACTTTGTTTGCATGTCCTAGCGAATGGCCGTTATAGTTTGGAGTTATTTGCTGTAATTTATACAGTTTTTGGCTGATATAAGAAAGGTTCAAAATCAAGATGACCTCTGTCTTGTAAATTGTCGATCTGATATGAGTTTCACAGTCATTACTGACATGCATAGATAACGAATCAATGAACAAAATGTATACAACTTTACATTTGCAGATTTTCCAGTAGTTAGTTTACTACTTCGTTATGATTTACACGAGTATTTGCAGGTACACGTACATGTTTTTTCAACAGTTTATGTCAGTGATATCTCAATAAAGAGTTCAATGTGTCAATGCGATAAAACAGATACACATGTGTTACAAATTAATACTGAATACATATTTTACTTGAAAGATTTCTGCAATTTTTAAGTTATTCACATTTATTGAAATAGTCATTTTTAAAATCTTTTTAGCTCACCTGACCCGAAGGGTCAGTATGAGCTATTGCCATCACTTGGCGTCCGTCGTCCGTCGTCCGTCCGTCGTCCGTCCGTCCGTCCGTTCGTCCGTTAAACTTTTCACATATTCATCTTCTCCTCTGAAACCACAGAGGCAAATTCAACCAAACTTTACAGGAATGATGTATGGAAGGTCCTTTACAAAGATTGCTCATTTTGTTCCGATCCGATAAAAAACATGGTCGCCAGCGCGGAACTTAGGCTGAAGCAAATTGAACCAAACTTTACAGGAATGATGTACCTAAGGTCCTTAACAAAGATGGCTCATTTCGTTCCGATCCGACGAAAAACATGGCCGCAAGCGCTGAACTTAGGTTTAACATTGGACCTTATGGGAAAATAACATTTTCAACTTCTCCTCTGAAACGGCTGAAGCAAATTCAACCAAACTTTACAGGAATGATGTACTTAAGGTACTTTACAAAAATTGCTCTGTTCATTTTGTTCTGACAAAAACATGGCCTCCAGTGCAGAACATAGTTTAACATTGGAGCCTGGTATTAGAAAACCATCCTTTTCATCATCTCTGAAACTACTATTCAAGCAAATTTAACTAAATGTATAGAAGGTCCTTTCCAAAAATTACTCATTTCAATAGGATCAGACAAAAAAACATGGGTGCTTATGGAGAACATATCTAAACATTAGACCCCATTGGTAAAAACATCATTTTTGGTCATGCATGGCATAGAAGCATTTTGTCAGGTGAGCGATACAGGCTCAGTCTCTGAGCCTCTAGTTTAATTCAATAAGCAGCTGTGCCAAGTCACTTGATACGCCGTCAACCCTTCAAAACTTTTAGTGAATTCACTTAGGGGACGTTCAATTCGAACTGATTTGGAATTCAGTTCGAATTTAAACGCCAATCCTTTCCACACGTCATTTTCTCAAATTCGCATTGGAACATGCATTCCGATTCGAATTGACTAATTCCGCAGATACCTGGCATTGACACCAGTTGTCGTTTGGACACGATGCGTAATCGATTGCGAATTTCAATTCGCTTTGTGACGACGTTAGGACATGAATCCTTTTCCAATTCGAATTTAGTGTGAATGCAGCATTAGAGTGTAGCTATAGCTGGTTTATTAGTCCCCTACCGGCTTCACCGAAGGGGAATTTAGGTTTGCACTCCGTCAGTCCGTCCGTCCATCCGTCCGTTCGTCATTCTGTCACACTCAGTTTTCCGGACTTTTTTTCCCATACTATAAGAGATATTTATCTTATATTTGGTATGTGAGTCTACCACAATGAGTTACAGATCAAGTTCGAGTTTGGTTCCAGTTCATTGATTTTGGACGGAGTTATGGGCCTTTGACTCATAAAATGTTGGTAAAATATAGATTTTCCTGACTTTTTTTCTAAACCGTTCCAGATATGAAGCTAATATTTGCTATGTGAGTCTACCACAATGACTTACAGATCAAGTTCGAGTTTGGTTTCGGTCTGTTTATTTTTGACGGAGTTATGGGCCTTTGACTTAGAAAATTTTGGTAAAATATAGGTTTTCCGGAAATTTTTTCTAAACCATTCCAGATATGAAGCTAGTATTGATGATAAAACTACTTGAAGATAAAACTATTTGTCGACAGTGAGGAATTGATATGGAACTTGGGGACCAACCATTTGATTTTTATGTGTGTGTGTGTGTGTGTGTGGGGGGGGGGGGGGGGGCAAGGAAGAAATTTGAAAGAAAAATCCAGGATCAGAAATTTAGCGAAAAAAATATCAGGACAGCAGGAAGCTGAATAAAAATAACCAGGATGACATATATGAAGCAAAATTTCTGGCTTAAACAGAAAAAAATGACAGGATTACTTCAAGTGAGAAAAAAATTGTCAGACTCAAAAATGGCGTGAAAAAAATATCCAGGATCAGATATTCCTTCCTTGCACCCCCCTTTTTTACTATATTCTTAATGATAATGCATGACAAATCTTTTGACTGCTTTTACTTTGTCTTACACTTTACACATTTCACATTTGCTGTGTACAGTATCGACCTGGACCACTCGTACGTCGTGTTTAATGTGTTGAAATTGTTTTTGCTGAGCTCGGTTGCAGTCAATTTTTGTGCTTTGTAAGATGTGATATTAATTATTGTTTGATTTTATATCCTATATTATTAATATATGTCATACATTATCCCTATCAACATGACAACGCCACAGTACTTATTGAAAGTCACTGATTACAACACTCGCAAGTCAAAAAGTCACACCACAAAAGGTGATAAAACCTGTAAAATGACAACAGTGTATCTCAAATACCAGGTAATACTAGTAATCTCTTCCTGATATCAGAATGACGAAATAAGATTAAATTATATGATGTATAATAATTGTAAATGAATATGAAATACAACAATACGACCTCCGAAAAAGGTGGGGTGAGGTCTAGTGATGCTCCAGAAAAAGGAGGGTTACCATGTTTTCATAATTTTCTTATGTACATTTTAATGTGTATTCCATCAATCAAACATATATCCCCTAAATAGGTTCACTCTTACCGATGAAACTTGACCAGATGTGTATTAGATCAGCATACACCATGAAACTAACCATCCTGAGTATTTAAATACTACATTTTCAATTGTTTCATTATTGTTTTTAACTGTTTAGAAGCACTTGGTTAACATATAAGATAACTGAAAATTACGCTCAGAACTAATTTAAAATAGTAAAATAAAGATCATAAATATTCAGACGGATTTTCGTCTTGGTTCGTAGTAAATTTAATTAAAACACTGTTCCATTTGCTTAAACTTATCATGTATTTATAGTGATTTAGTCTCATGTACATTTACTCCATATCCCTTTATTTGTTCACTTGGCATCACACATTAATTCCCATATTAAGGTAAGTATTTTAAGTTTTCGGGATAAACTTCGTTTGCTTTAGACTTCCACTTATACCCCAATGCCAATAGTTAATGCCACACTGTAAGCCTTAAACATGTAATAGTTGTTTCTGGATTGGGAAATAATTAATTTGGTATGGTATTAAATGACGACATTGGGGAAACCTTTGATAAGAAAGAAAGATCACTTAAGGCTATGAAGCAATGAATTTCGCTCAAACCGGTACTAGGGCCGTCTTGAATTTCATGTGAGGTATGAGAGTAGCTCATTGTTGAAGGCCTCATAGTGACTTCAAGATGAAGAACAATAATAGCGTTGTCCTATTGCTTTGTTTAAACATGTTTTTGTAGAGACTTTGTTTCATGTTCATTTTCTCAATATCCATTCAGTGTTAATTAAGGGCTATAATTACTCCATCTTCTAATTACACACCTAGATAAAGGAGTTAATTATCTATTTCTTTTTACTGTTGTTTTTAAGATTCTAGCATTATAAATAGCAAAATACCGAAGTTATAATTTATACCAATTATGCGACTCTGCACGTGAACAGCTAAACGTTTGTTTGTATGGAGTTTAACCCCACTTATAGCAGTACTTCAGCTAAATCGTGGCTATCAGTTCAAGTGTTTGAGGAAGCCGAGGTACAAATATCATGAGAGAACTACGCGCCACCTGGGGCAGCCACTCGATATAAACTTAAGGAGTACATTTGCAATTAACAATGAAAGGATATGGAGTAAATGCACATGAGACAAAGTCTCTGCAGATACATGATTGAACCAGCAGTGTAACGTTTTCTTCGTTGTTCTTCATCTTTAAGTCACCACGAGTCGTTCAACAATGAGCTATGCTCATACCTCATAGTATGTTCAAGACGGTCCCTAGCACCGGTTTGGTTGGACAACATAAAATTTACTGGCAAATTGTTCTTACAAATGGTGTCATTGGTTACCCGAAAAAAGACACACACAAAAGACAATCACAATATAAAAATAACAACAAGGCACACTTGGAAGAAAACAACAACTCGAGTCGAGTAAAATCTACACAATTCCATATATCTTTTTATATAACCATATACTGTTTTATTGATGTTTAAATACATATTATATTTACTCAAATTAGATACGCGTATTTACCACTGCATCAAGGAAATATTTTATCTTCTTAATTTTATCAGTAAATACACGAATTTCCTAAGAACAGTCGATAATTTTGTACTGAATATATCACTCTGACTCAGTTTTTCTTTCAACAGGGATTAATCGCTGTCTTATCCATCTAAAATTCATATCGTTACAAAGCAAAAAGAAAAACAATATCCCCATCAGTTTTGATGATCCAAAGCCAGTTCGCATTTCACCCTCCCAGTCTACATCTGAATAATAACCCTGCATTGTTACTGGTCAAGCCAGCATCTGACAATCAAAAATAATGGCCAACACCAGCCTTCATCTGACAAGCAAGAGCAATAACCTTCCCCAGCTGACATCTGGCAATCAAAAGTAACGAGCCATCCCAATCCGCATCTGACAATAAAAGGTAAATGACCCAACTAAGCCGTCATCTGACATGCAAGACAAATAAATCATCCCACCCAATATCCTACAATCAAGAGTAATGACTCAATCCAGCCCACATCTTACAGTTAATAGTAATGACCCGCCCAAAGCAAGGCAAATGAATCGTCCCACGAAATATCCTACAATCAAGAGAAATGACTCAATGCAGCAAAAATCTTACAATTAATATATAGTAATGATCCACCAAAACAAGGCATATGAATCGTTCCATCAAACATCCTACAATCAAGAGTAATGACTCAATCCAGCCCACATCTTACAATCGATAGTAATGACCCACCCAAGGCAAAGCAAATGAATCATCCCACCAAATATTCTACAATTTAGAGTAATGACTCAATCCAGTCCACATCTTACAATCAACAGTAATAACCCAGCAATGCAAGGCAAATGAATCGTCCCATCAAACATCCTACAATCAAGAGTAATGACTCAATCCAGCCCACATCTTACAATCGATAGTAATGACCCACCCAAGGCAAGGCAAATGAATCATCCCACCAAATATTCTACAATTAAGAGTAATGACTCAATCCAGCCCACATCTTACAATCAACAGTAATAACCCAGCAATGCAAGGCAAATGGATCGTCCCATCAAACATCCTACAATCAAGAGTAATGACTCAATCCAGCCCACATCTTACAGTTAATAGTAATGACCCACCAAAGCAAAGACTGGTCCACATTTGACAATCAATGGTAATGACCAACCGAAATTCTCACCTTGCAATCAAAAGAAATGACGAATTCGAGCCCATATTTTGCAATCAAGGAATATGACTGGACCTAGCCTACATTTTGTAATCTAAGGTAATGACTAACCAGGCCCACAAACTACAAATAAGGGTATCGACTCATAGAAGCCCACATTTTGCATTCAAGGTTATTGATCCACCCGAGCCCACATATTTTAATGAAGAATTATGACCCACCCCAGTCCATATCTTACTGTTATTACATACTTCATCTGACAATGACAGATGCGAATATATTTTAAATGTTTGACGTCTTGCATAAACATATTCCAGACACTCAATAGATCAGAGGACTTGTGATATTTTTTACCAAACTTTCACTTAGAGTTGCACTTAAAGATATTCGAGCATACAAGTAACTCTTGTTTAGCCATAGAGGCTGACAGAATATCGACTTTTACCTCAATTACTGTAACTTTTCTATAATATCAAGTATAAGGGACACAGTGAAAGAAATCAAATGAGTATATACATGTTATTAGTAAAATGAGCAAATACAATTTCAGCTTGGGAGTAAATTTCGTCATAACAATGAAGTACACTTTCATACCTTAAAATGATATTGACAGAGTTGATGACAATTGTGACACAGGAAATAATAAAAATGGTTTTGTGAAGTTTCAAGACATCGACTTGCAATGACATAAACAATTATTTCGAGGGTAAGACGACCGAATTAGGACAAGCTCATGTACACCCGTGTTTACCCGGTTAATGACTATGCAATAAAACCATTTGTTTTTATGATAAAGCAGAAGTAACCATGACAAAACATATTAAGAGCCTGGCAAGTATTTTGAAGGGACAGGGACTGTCCTTATGATTTTTTTTTGTAATTTTACAAAAGAATTAGGTTCTTGCATTCTATTAGAATCAAAGATAGGTATTTTTTTCATCATGTAAGAAATTGTCATCTTGTTTTCTCCTTTCCCTGTGGTCTACTCGAGAAAAGACGGAATTTCTTACATTACTGAAAGATATATCAATCCCTGATCTGCTCTATTGTAAGGATTCTTTTAAAGCTTTACGGATGATCAAGCTGCATTAATCCTAGCAAAGAATTTATTTTATTGTAAAAAAAAATTTGAAAGCTTTATAATGAAGTGAGACTTTGATATTAAAACCAAGAACTAAGAACTAGATATACAGAATGGGTAGATTTACTAAAGATTAAAAGCTGAATAGATAGAAAATATTTGATTCAAAAACGTCAATCTAATTCACCGTAACTTTTTAATGATTGTATATTTCTCATAAGTGCAGCAAGCGTGAAGGATTAATTCAGTATTTCTTGTCGAATAAAAAATAATTATAGTTCAAACCAAAGAGATGTGGCCACTTTCTTTTGATTTTTTTTCGTCCAGCTTACCAATTTTACCAATGCTTTAGATCTTCTTCAAAACTGTATTAATATGTCATCTGCTATAAACAGCCGGTGAACTTAACACTTGAAGATTTTGACAATTTTTGAAGGTGTTTGTTACATTCGTTGTTTAGTACCTTCAGAACCAAACTTCACAAACTGCCATTTAGAAGTGCAAATATTTATACAATCACCAGACCACCTTACACGGTTTTCTACAACATTTGAGTTTAATTTGAAAATGACCCAACATAGGAATAAATTACGCAACTATATGTCTATGCCTCTTCCTGGTAGCTTTTGATATTGAAGATATCACCATATCAGACCATATGATTGATATGAGTAATTAATAACCATGAAAATGGACTTGGGAGAAATCTAATGTTTTTGGATTAATAATTCGTCCGAAATAACTATAAAAAAAGATTCATATGACATAAACATGGTACAAAACGCGTATTATCACTAACTAATGTAACAAATAATGGGAAACACCTACAATGGCTAAAAATTATAATTACATGCCAAAATCTGCTATGGAACTACACATGAAGAACACGAATAAGACAAAAAAGACAAACGTAGACAACGATAGGAAACTAGTATTTTTTTCCATAGTTTAGGAACGATGGTATTGGTGGGAGAGGGTTTTTGGTAGACAACGGATACAAGTCTTTTACTTTTTCACTATTAGTTAGTTACCGAGTTGTTGGCTATTGAAAATTGCCAATTTTTTCCTACACAAGTATATCTAATGACGATTTTTGTTAACTTGTAAGCCTTAACTAGTATTGTGAGTACTTGTTTTTGGATTACTTTTTGATAATGGCTTTTCATATTATTTGATTTTAATGCTGTTGATGAGCTGAGGTTACTCCTTCAAACACGTGTACAGCATAATGAAATTTACTGTTTTTATGCAACATCGGTATTTTATGTATTGTTATAGTATCTATGAAAGGGGTAATTATTGAGCATTATTTTCCCATTTATTAGTGTGTGAAATCGCCCTAGATTGAATTTCTATGAATTTTATTTTGTTATTTATAAATGCAATGAATATTATAATAAAAATGGTAATGTTAATTAGTTTATGTATATTTCCTGAATAAATTTGGACATTTAAATTTGTAGATTTACTCAACTGCATAACGCTAAAATGGTTTAGAAAAATAGGGATAACATGTGTAATGACAAAAATGTCTTCAGTGTAATTTTTAGGTCATAGGCACTATTCATTCCGTTTTTATACGCATTTAAACATTATTTGTTCAATTTTATTTTAATGTTAAGATTGTGTAATGATTTTTACAGGTATTTTGTTACACGTTTATTCAGGCAATATACTTCATGAGATTAAAAAATTTCCTCTGTAATGATATGTGAAGACTTTATCCTATTTTTGGTCTAACTGGAAAATGTTTCTTGTTCGGGACAATTCTTGTTCACCTTAATTTGGACGCTGCATTTTTGAATAAACAATATGTATTCAAGTAGAAATTGTGCGCTGCTTTTTCCTTATTCTTGTCTGGGACTAATATAACATTAGTCCCAGTTCTGAAGCTTGTTAATGGAAGTTTTTGTTGCAAAGGCGTGTGTGGGGGAAAGAAATCACATCCAGCCATGTCCTCTAATTTCCGCAACTTCTGCAACATAAGGCCTGTATACACTATCAAAGTTTTTCATCAAAAACTTGGTCCAAGAAAACTTGAATCAAGAAAACTTGAATTCAAGTTTCTGTATACACTATCCAAGTTTTTACTAATTATACTCTCAAGTTATTGCAGGAGATACAATAAAAAAATGGCAACCAAGGAAGAGATTGTAGTATATCTTGTATTGTTGTGTACAGTAATTGTATGAAGAAGGCTAAGGTTAGAAATAAAGTCAATATGGACACGAAAATGGTCCATTTTTTTATCCCTTGTCCTTCACATTCCATAAAATGGTATTTTCTTCCATCTAGTCAATTAGTTCTACGATGGCCTACCTGCTTATGCATTTCTAAGTGCCCATCATGATGCCATTTTCCCACAATATCTTAATGAATATGCATGTTTTTCACACGTGTATGTTTACTTTATACACTTGACAAAGATTTCTCAGTGGGGATCTTTGCTTTGATTGGCCAGTTTCCATCCAAGTTGCATCCAAGTTTCAAGAAAAATAGGATGAGGTTCTATTCTATCCAAGTCCATTCAAGTTTTGGATTCAAGTTTTTGAAGGTAGTATACACGATCAAAAACTTGAATCAAAAGAACTTGGACCAATTTTTGGATGAAAAACTTTGATCGTGTATACAGGGCTATAGACGGTGTACTTTTTATAGCCGTAAATTAAGAACGAGTGAGCGTAGAAATATATGAACTACTGATACACCAAATTCTTTTAATTTGTTTGACTGTTGTATTCCATTGCAAAGATAAAACGTTTTGAATATAAGTTAAAGATTAAACAGGATAATTTCGATTTCCGAATCTTAAACTTTTCCTGAACTTTTTTTTCTCCAGCCATTCATTTCATTTGTGTGGACATTTAGTTTATATACTGAATTTGTGAAAAGAGCAAAAGCACTATCCGGTATATTAGCAGCTTTTGTAGCATTTGTCCTTTCATAAACGATTTTACCATCATAGCGAAATCACTGAAAAGGATGTGCCGGTATCACATACTAGTGTGAAAACTTTCAAACAGATTTACGTCTTCCCTGGTTTGGCATCATCAGTTTTTAGTTTACTTTGAATATTGTGACTTATGAAGGATGCGGAGGACATACCGAGGGGGGCCTTATATCACTTTCGTTTTAAGAACACTTTCAGATTGAATTTACGTCTTCGCTGATTTGGCATAATCAGTTTTTAGTTTACTCTGAACTGACCTTTTGACAGTGTGACTGGTGTATGATACTGAGGGAGATACCTGATATCACTTTCATTTTTTTTGGTGTCACAGTGTGAGGGCTGATCTCGACCTTGATTTTGTTTGCTGTTTTTATCAAACTTTAACCCCTTATAATACTTAGACTTCTACATCCTAATGGACTCTGTATATGTCCTTTGTAATGGAATGGTTACCCAGCAAAATTCGGCAAGGTAAAATCAGACACAAAGATGAGAAACAATTTGAATTTAAAAGATAAAAAGGGATAAAAATGACCAATATTTCGACATCAAAAATTTCTTCGAGAGAAAAGTAAAAATAAAAAACACTTGTAAACACGCTATATGAAATGTAAAAACTGGAGTATCTTTTCTGCGATTCTACATTTCATATTCAGATGTTTTCTAATTTTTTGTTTTTATTTTGACTTCACCCAATACCGATGGTGAACCATTCTACTGACTGTTGTATTTTTGTATTATATAACCACCTTGCTACACTTATTTTGTCATTTGTAATGGATTTAGCCCCCTGTTTTGATAATTTGGTAAATATATTTTTCCTGAATTTGATTCTGATGATGATGATGATAAGGGTTACTCCTTGAAACGCGCGCACATCATTAGACAATGTAACTTTGGTATATTTGTATGCAGTGATCAAGTTTCTTTTTTGCAAAAATTAAGGAGTATCTCCCACTAGCATAGCCCTGTCCTTAGCTGATTTTGGCTTAACTATTTAGATTCTATTGGTAATTTTTAAAATGAATACACCTTTCAGAGATGTGTTATTTCTAGTTGTTACATGGTCCTTACTTTGTTTCACTATGTTCGTTTAAATTACATGGCTGTCTTTAGACTTTTCTTTTTTAGCTCACCTGGTCCAAAGGACCATGTGAGCTATTGC
>MJUU01000030.1:233101-243957 GCA_002080025.1 Modiolus philippinarum | reverse complement strand
ACTGGAAATACATTCAAAACAGTTTATTCTTTCCAGAATATAGTTTCTTTTTTTCTTTTGTTTGTTGTTTTAACTTGTGTTAATTAAGACCGAAGTATTTCTTAGATTCTTCCGTACCAAAGCTGTATATATCGATGAAATCCGGATAAAAATACGTAATCGTATCCGGCATTGATTTTGCTAATTTATGTCTAATCCGTGTCAGCATACAGTAACAACTATCACACAAACGTTTTACGCGGTGTGTAGAGCTTCGTTTAAGCAAAGCCCGGCGTTCACATGGACAACGGTCGAAGGCAAGTGGTGTAGATTCGATGTTATAAAATAACGAAATTTTCACACTGCTGGATGCACCTCACATACTTAAAACACTTATTAGTTATTGCTTTACGATTGGGATAGGTAGCTGGATCGTCTTTAGCGCCTTTGTCTTTTGCACGTGTGCGGTTACAGTCCGGAAAATGTGATAATATTGTTGAATTTGACAACATACATGTAAATGTTGAATAGACAAAATGGAACTCTTACCTTTATAATTTATAAAACTTCACATTACACAAACTTCTGTCCCCATGCCGCCCACTACAGCTTTTAATGAGATTTGTTTCCTTTCAATAAATTCAAGGTAACTACAAAATGTAGTAAGGTAGGTGACAAATTTTTAAATCAAAATTCAAAAAAAAAAATTGTAAAAGTCATGTTAAGTACCATTTGCTACAAAATTTTGGGTACATGTTATATTTATGATTCCCTTTAAGACTTATGGTTTGTGACCCCAACTGCCACCAAACATGGTTGCCACCAATACTGAAAACAGGAAATCTGACAAAAAATTCAGAAAAATCCTGTGTTGGGCCAATTGCTACCAAACTTTGTACAAACAATACATTTGTGATTCCCTTTAAGAAATATGGTTCATCACCCCAACCAATACCAAACATGACTTCCACCATTACTAAAAAACAGAAAATTTGACAAAAATTTAATAACAGAATTCTGAAAATCCTGTACAAGGCCATTTGTTACCACATTTTGGGGGAGAGACACATTTTGTATTTAATGTAATATGCTTACACAAAATTTTCGTTTCACTTTTTAGCTCACCTGGCTGAAAGCCATGTGAGCTATTGCCATCACTTGGTGTCCGTTGTCCATCGTTAACATTTCACATTTTAATCTTGTCATCTGAAATCACTGAACCAATTCCAAACAAACTTTGCATGGATGATGTATGGAAGGTCCTTTACAAAGTTTCCTCATTTCTTGCTGATTTGTCAAATAACATGGCTGCCAGAAGCAATTCTTTTTTCTAATTTGCCGATTTTCAAATATCTTCTCTGATACTACAAGGCCAAATGTTTTGAAACTTTATAGGAATGATGACTCAAAGGTTCTCTACAAAAATTCCTCATTTCGTAATGATGGGGTGGCAGTGGTGGCAATAACATTGCGGCATTGGTGGCACGTAGTTTTGCATTGAAGTCTATGGGAAATTGCATTTTAACCGTCTTTTTTGAAACTGCTTTAGAAGCCAATTCTAACCAAACTTTGTATGAATGATGTATAGAAGGTCCTTCAAACACTGTTTTAATTTGGATTGTTCCATGACTACTGTTTGGAATGAAGATTTCATTTAAACATACACTTAATATACACACATTCTAAAATGGGCACATGTTAACCAGGTGAGCGATACAGGCTCAGGTGAGCCTCTAGTTTACTTTAAGCGGTTGGTAGACAGCACATCAAAAGGTTGAAAAGCGATGTTCCAACATGCAACCTGCAATAAAGTTTCTCTGTAAAATAGATACAATAAAAAGTTGAAAATTATAAAAAAAAATATGCAAATGTAAATAATTTCAAAAAATTATTATTGAACATCATTTATTAACTCGTCATGAATAGTATTTATAATACATATTTTCGATAATTTTCAGTATTATCATTATTTTCATCTTTTTATCAGTGAAATAGTTTTTTGCTTGTGTTATTAGGTTTATATGAGTCAATAAAAACGACATATTTTGAATTTATCATTGCAATACATATTTTGTTTACTGTAGTTTATCCATCTTGATTTGAAACTTTCAGAACATCCAAGTTTTCTTTTAAGTCGCTTTATTTTACTTGGAAAATCAACATCTAACAAACGCTTATTAATTTAGAAACATTTCAAATACCTCATATTACATGGGAATTTAGGTAAGCGATTTAATATTTATTTCTATAACTTGTTAGTATTGAATGATTACAAAAGTTCAGCACATGTTAGCATAGTAAACGCGGCGGGGGGTGGGGAGTTAGGGGGATACAGGAGGGGCATAAAGTTTATATGCAAAAACGTTTAACATAGATTATTTCGTGTTGATGTTTAGTGCTAGGGCTTTCATATTTTGCATTTGCTTTCTTTGAAACAATACCCCATACCAGAATATTGGACCTCATTCCTTGGCCTTTATAATTGATAGACATTTGAAAAAATGGTATACTTTGAAATTGTTTCAAGGAAAACTGATATTGCCTTTTTAGTTGCAAGACCTATCACTTGGTTCCAGACTATTTGACCTCTTGACCTTGACGTTTTCATATGACAATTTTTTTTTCTAAAAACTTACACATATGATAATATTTAAAGGGTATGTGATAGAGGTTTCATATTCCACATGCTTATTCCTTGTGGCAAGTCCTTTGAATAAGTAACAGAATACATGTATTTGACATTTTTTTTACCATTTTTTTTTACCATGACCTTGGTATGTGGCTAGATTTGTTGAAAAGAATAGTTGACCATAGTAAGATATATCAAACTATTATGATGAACATATACGACCGGATCCTCAGGTCGTACCATGGTTCATTTATTCAAGAGTATGATGTCTATAATCAGTTTGACAAGTCGTGTGTATTGAAACTTTTGTAAATACTTTTGTAAATTTCTAAATTATGAGATGCCAGACCAATAAAGCAAAACAAATTTTGTTTTCAAACTTAATAAATTATTAATTTCCACTGATCTTGGGTGAAGTTTGATTTTGAATGATTCTGAAGTTTTGCTCTTTGACACGTGGAAATTTTTTTCAAAATTTGGAGTTCTAACCAATAATTCATGAAAGAAATGAAATTTTGTTTTCATACTTTGCAAGTTATTTTCAATCAAGTCAAATCAAGTTCTATTTTGAGTTCAATGGCAAAAAGTTGATCATACAAGAATATTTTACCCATAATGTGGTTGGTGTATGCGTTTTTACTATTTTTATGGGTAAGCTCAATTTCTTAGTCTTCTCGAACAGATGAATCACAGGTATAGAGAAAAGCTTAGCTCTTTATATTTTTCTTTAAAGTGTTCTACTAAGGATATCTATAAAACTAAGAATGTAAAAAAAATAATGAAAATATTTCATAATATTTTGAAATTCATTTTTCAAAATAAGAATTTTTCCATACAATGTTGTCAATAAATTAACATGCAATACAGATTAACAGTTTTCGTAAATTGGAATGCACCTTGACATGACAGGATCTAAAATGTACAACTAATTATTAAAAAAACTGGTTATTGTCAAAACTGAACTGAACTAGACCTTAACAATGTTTTAACGCTAGAAATATAGTTTCTCCTTCAGGTTGGAGTGAGTAAAAACATTTCTTTGCTCGAGATAGTAATATTATATTTTCAAGATACGAACTTTAGAGAGCATGTTAAAATAAAAATTTTACTCTCGAGAGTGAAGAAATATTTTTAACTCGCGATCTACATAGACCTAACTGAATGAGAGATTTTTTTCTGCCATTGAATGTATGTAAAAGGCGAAAAATCTAAAATAGTGGGAAATCTCTCGCGAAAATTTAATCGTTGCCCCATGCTTAAAAAGTTGTGTGCTCATTTAACCAACTACTGAAAAGGGAGACAGTCATTTTAAACAACAGTGTTGTCTACAAGGACCGGTGATTTTTTAATTAATAGTAGATAGCCAAAAACAAAACCGACAAATCCCCTTCAACATTTAAAGACTGGGAAGAACTAGTCTCGGTCTTATCAAGATTGCTCAGTGTTGAATAGACACATGTCAGTCTTTACCAATGGTCAGACATTTGAAGCTCTGCCGATGACAGGAGTCCAATTGTCTGGAAATGGTGTATGTAGCAGTTCTGGCATACTGTTAAAACAAATTCAAGGAAAGTCAAATACTAGCAGAAGCGTGTTAATCCATGTCATTTGATGTTCAAGGGGGCTTAAGAAAAAGAGGTTCCAAGTCATTATGCGTCGTTCTTTCCACGAAATTCTGCAATAGATTTAAATAAATTGATTTTTTTCATCAATAATTAGATAATGCAACAAATTTCCCGATAGCTAAATGTATGTAAAACTTAACTAGCTTAAATTAAATGTTATATATCCACAGAAAAGGGATTATCTATCATTATTAATGTCAAAATTGAAATCCCTCCACCAAAAATTTGGACAACTTTTATCTGCTCTTTTCTTTGAAATTTCTGCAAAATTTACCTTTAAACATTTTTTGTGACCCACAGATCACCAGACAATAGAACCGTTACACTAAAGATATAAGCATGCCGTCGTGTTGCAACACGCAGATTGCGCAAGAGGCTTTCAGCATAACAAGGATGCAATATTTACAGTAAATGTTATTATCTAGTGGAAGTGAACATAATTAAGCAGTCATTGACATTACTGTCAGTCAATTTCAATTTTAGCTCACCTGGCTAATGCAAGGGTGAGTTTTTGCCATCACTTATCATCCGTCGTCCGTCCGTCCGTCGTAAACTTTTCATTCAAAGATCTTCTCCTCTGAAACTGCTGGGCCAATTGAAACAAAATTTGGACACAATGGTCCTTGGGTGGTCCCTAACAAAAAAGGTGTTTTTCAGGTCCGCGCGATATCCAAAATGGCCGCCAGCGGGAAACATTGTTTTAACATTGAACTCTATGGGAAAACACATTTAAAGATCTTCTTTTCTGAAACTGCTGAGCCAATTTGAACCAATATCTTGGCCACAACAGTCCTTAGGTGGTCCTCTTCAAAAAAGGCGTTTTTCAGGTCAGCGCTATATCCAAGATGGCCGCCAGCGGGAAACATTGTTCTAACATTGGACCTATGGGAAAACACATTTAAAGATCCCCCTGACACTGCTGAGCCAATTTGAACCAAACTTGGCTACAATAGTCCTTGGGTGGTCCCTTACAAAAAAGGTGTTTTTCAGGTCCGTGGGATATCCAAGATGGCCGCCAGCGGGAAACATTGATTTAACATTGGACTCTATGGGAAAACACATCCAAAGATCTTCTCTGAAACTGCTGAGCCAATTGGAACCAAACTTGGTCACAGTAGTCCTTAGGTGGTCCCCTACAAAAACTGTGTTTTTTAGCTCTGCGCTATATCCAAGATGGCCGCCAGCGGAAAACATAGTTTTAACATTAGACCTTATAGGAAAACACATTCAAAGATCTTCTCTGAAACTGTTGAGCCAATTGGAACCAAACTTTGCCACAATAGTCCTTAGGAGGTCCCCTACAAAACAGGTGTTTTTCAGGTCAGCACTATATCTAAGATGGCCGCCAGCGGCAAACATTGTTTTAACATTAGACCCTATGGGAAAACACATTCATAGATCTTCTCATCTGAAACTGCTGAGCCAATTGGAACCAAACTTGGTCACAATAGTCCTTAGGTAGTTCCCTACAAAAAAGGTGTTTTTCAGCTCTGCGCTATATCCAAGATGGGCGCCAGCGGGAAACATTTTTTAAACATTGAACCCTATGGGAAAACACATTTAAAGATCTTCTCCTCTGAAACTGTTGGGCAGACTTTGCCACAATAGTCCGTAGGTGGTCCCCTACGAAAACAGTGTTTTTCATGTCAGGCGCTATATCCAAGATGGATGCCAGCAATAAGCATAGTTAAACATGGGACCTTAGAGGAAAACACATTCAAAGATCTTTTTCACTGCAACGGCCTAGCCAATTTTAACCAAACTTGGCCACAAGTCCGTGGTTGCTCCCTGCAGAAAAAAAGAACCCAACTGGAACATTTTTCAAAGGTCTTGCCTGCTGAGACCACTTTGCAAAATAGAACCATGGTTTAATTTAGATCAGTTAACAGACTGTCAATGTAAATCCAGGTGAGCAATACAGGCTCTTGAGAGCCTCTTGTTTTTAGAATAATAAACTTAGTAAAAATTATAAAATTATTAAGAAATATAAAATTATTGTAAAAGGTTTCCTCACAAATGTTAACCTGTCTTTAATTACCGATTAATTTTGTAAATTTCATTTGTAGGGAAAATAAAAATCAATTTAATTTTCTATTCCATCCTTTGCAGTGTACTCGTTGCTAATTATAAACTTTTATTTATGCAACAATGCTACTGCCTTTTTCTGCCTTTGAAGATATAGGTATACATTGTACATACATTGATTTTTGTCTTTTGGCTTTTTAATTGTTTTTTTTTTCTTTTGGTTTTTTACATTGATGTATTTACAAACCCAAAGTGCAGACAATAAACTTTTGTGCACAGCAATTTGTTTGTATTTTTGTTTATTATTTGAAACGTGTCACATGACCTGTTGACAAAATGGCGTTCTCTTGTAATTTTTAACAGTGCCGAAGTTGAAGAAACTTTGTATTATTCTAAGGTAAGGTTGTGCAAGTTTTATAATGTTTGTTCACTATCCAATTTTATATTAAGCACTTCAAGCAATGAACAGCATTGTTTTGCTGAAATGATAGAAATACTTTCGCTTTCGGGTCGTCAACTTGCAACAAGTTCTTCAGCTTGGGAAAAGTGATAAAAATGATATTAGTACTGAAAAATTATTTGCCTGACTTGTCAAAAAGATTTATATTTAAAAATTCATAACGATAAAAGTAGTACTTATCGGTTTCAAGCCAGGAACAATGAACAACAAAATACCGAAGTAAGGGGACAACCATTTAATTCTGAGGGGGCCTGGCAGATTTTGTAAATAAATATTCTGTCCCTGAAAAAGTTGGAAATGAATGATCTGGCCTGCACATCCAAGAAAATAAATAATCCGACCTTAGATTTATTGGTACGATATGATTATGTCATTGAAAATAAAAATTTTCGCCGACAAATAAATATTCTGTCCCGCAAAATTTTGATCTGGCTCGACCGAAACTGCCAGCCCCCCCTCCCCCAGAATTAAATGGTCGTCCCCTAATTGTAAATATGGTCATTTCAACAATTTATTTCTCTTCAGTGCAGATCAAATCAAAATATTTTGAAGTCCAGAATCCAAACATTGTAAAATGTAACACAAAGATATGGTGAAAAGTATTTGTTTATTTAGACATCATAATAAAGTTGTTGCATTACAATAAAAAAAAATAAATGTTGCATTTAATTGAAAAATAAATGTTGCATTTAATTGAAAAAAAATATGCATATTAATGGAAAAAAATGAATATAATTTGACAATGAAATACAACAGAATATCATGTTGATATAGATTAATCAGATACATTTATAGCATGAGATACCGAAATAGAACCATAGCAGCAAGGCATAGGTTTAAATATAAAAGACAAAAAATATGTAAAAAAAAACATTAGCACCTAGAAGAAAGCATAAATAGCATAACAGATTGTAGTGTGTGTGGCGAAAGATGCAAAACAATGATCGTATTATTTGATACAGAAGTAATTTTGAAAAAAAAATAAAATCCAGCTTTAGCGGCAAAATAAAATGACCGAAAATCGTTACTTAATATTTTCAGCTTATATTTGTTTGTTTAAACTTTGTTGTTGTTTTTAAGATTTTGTGTTTCTTAATAAATAGGAAGAATATATCTTAATGATTGATTAAATAGGTCTTCAGATTTTAAATGACACACATTTCCAAGACTTTCTGTATTTCAAAAAAGCAAAAATTACAATTGTATCAAAATAACATATTTTGAAAGATAAAATGAAGAAATGCGAAGTATTGGTATCTTAATGAAATAAGTTTTATATTCGGTTGCATTCCCCGGGCAGTACCGTTTGTGTAACATTTTTATGATCAAATATGAATATATTTTCTTAATTGCTGATTTATTTTTCATTAATGATGATAAGCGTTCATTTGCAGAAATGTTTTGCATCTTTCATCTTTTAACACATTTTTTTTTTCTTATTGATTTATTACTACAAATGTGTTGATGTGCAGTGTATAATCTAAAGTGATAAGCAATTCTTGAATTACGTAAAAGACAGTTAAAAAACAATACAAAATTAGATAAAGGTAAAACAAATGTAAAACAAGTCTAATATCGTCGTAAAAATGTTTTTCACAATAAGCATAGCATACAGACGCAATATAATTTTTGTAGACACATTTGTTTAAAACGAAGAAATATCACGCTCGTACATTGCTCTGTCCTTAGCTGATTTTGGCTTCTCATTAAAATCCTTTTGACTATTTTTTCAGCTTTTACACGTATTCCTATATATGGAATTCCAAATTAAATGATTTCATCTGCACTGAAGAGACATAATGTTGTCGAAAAGGCCATCTGCAGAACATTAATTCACAGTAACTTCGCTCTTATGTTATTCTACATAGATGAAAACTGTAGTAAAGCAAGATATTGTTTCTCTAAAAGAAATCAACTTCGTATTTTCTTTAAACCGGAGGGATACAATACTTTTTTGTATTTTAAAATATAAAGAAAAAAACAATGCCTCATAAAATACCATTTGCCCGAACTCTTACAAGTATAATGCAAGAATTTCCTCGATAATGACTTTGGAATTATTTTTATGTGTCTCGTAAACAAAAAAAGTTGACACATGTTATTTATTCAGCTCAGAGAATGATTTACGAAAAATTGCAGGAAAAACATTGGAAATAATCGCTCATCACATGGATTTCAAACAAACTATTAACACAATATGAAATATAAATATATATCCAACAGCTTTCCGATTTCGCACAGATGTATGTTATGGCGGTTATTGCTTAGATCTCTCATCCTTTTAAATGTACATCGTTAACGGAACACATGGATTAGGGTAAGTGTGTTTTTGTTTCAAAATTATATTTTGCATAGACAACTGTTCACAACTGTAGGTCGCGATTAGCATTATATTTTTTGTAAAAATTGACGGGTTTCTATAATATTACAATCAGCTTGGTTTACTGCGATTGTAAAAGTAAATTAGGGGAATTTAATGAATTTCTGATGTGATTACTTTTAAATGAAAGATGATGGCATTATTACTTTTTCTTTGAAGAAACATATTTTTATATACGGCTCAACACCAATAAGGATAAAACAAACTTATTTTTAAAATGGTGTTTAAACCACTAAACAAAGCCAGTTTCGAGCTGAAAGAATATTTGAAAAAATAGGCTTTCATGCTGTTGAAGTGCATATATTTTCCCGAGTACTGTAAACAACTAATATTTGCGATTGAATTATTTTTGCTAACTTCACGAGAAAGTAAAATTGGCAAACTTATCTATCGGTATTATTTACTCAACAAAAGAAGAAACTATTGCTGTAATAAATAGCCTCGAAAAACTCCAAAAAAGTAATGATTCGCAGAAAAATTTGTCACAAAAATTAGTTCGCTTACAGTATTGTTTCCATTTCTGAAACTAACCTTTCTATTTAATATCGAACATTGATACATTCCATATTAGAGAAATCCAATGCTGGCTTTACTTTTTTCACACCATAATGGTATTTTTTCAGAGTTTTTAGCACATGCCGTGAAGAATTTCATTTGAGATTTCCCGAAGATAAATTTTAAATAATTTCCAAGAATTCTTGGTAAGCTTATCTAGAAAATAGTATTTGTAGGAAACTGGTGATAAAAAAGAACAATTGCTACTGTCGAGATATCCAGAAAACCTCTATTCAAAAATAATAATATCGGAAATCCAATTACTATTTTCAATCTGATGAAAAAAATTAGTACATGTAACATAACACATACTTATATTTATATCAATAATGAAGAATGCTGTTTTGGAGAGTGAGAATTTTTTTTAGTTATAAAATTGTAAATATTCCCTAGGCATTTATACGTGTTTTTAATCAAACTCGTGATGCTGCTTAACGAAAATTTATTTTATTTGCATTCGTTAAATATCATATTATTTACAAAACAATTGAACTGAAAACATTTTCTATTTAATGTTCCGTATCGAAAAGTTTTTTTTTTATCAAAATGAATATAGTCGATAATTTTATACCCAGGGTTCTTGTTTATCAATAGGACAATTAGTTAAATTAATATGCTATATAGTTCTTTAACATAATGGATCAATATCACCTATAATGAACTCGACATCCTGAAATTGTAATTTTGGATAATCTTTTTTTAAATATAATTCCCTACTCTTTCATTACTCTGCAGCTTTAAAATGGTTAGAGGACCTTGAAGTAGTTTTTTACTTAAATCTAAAGCATCACTGACTTGGTAGAAATAAATTTGAGTGCGTCAGAATAAATTTGTGTGTTCACTTAGAATCGAAGCATCTCTGGCGTAGTAGTTAACTAAGAACTAAAGTACCACTGACCCGGTAGATTAACACTGTATATTGATGAATCCAGGTAAAATAACAGTGTATGTAAAGACCAAAGCATCACCAGTCCGACTGTTGTCACTTAGTACAATAGCATCAATTTAATGGAACGACACAAATTGTATGTTGATTGAAATTGGAAAAATGGATAAAATTGTACGAGTCACTGATTTCACCTATCATTACATACGGATCCGAAATATGGATAACAGAATATAACGTAAATCTAGACTCGGTAGATAAACTACCACTTGAAAAAGTTCAAAATATGATATGTAAAAATATTATGGGTGTTCATA
>MJUU01000030.1:200143-231572 GCA_002080025.1 Modiolus philippinarum | reverse complement strand
AAATGTTTCCCTGACCCATGATGTTATCATTCAATCCTAATGGATAAGCTGTCTGAAGTTTTTTAATCCAAGACAGCTCACATTCTCTTCTAGCTCTTACAAATTCTCTCTTGGATTGATCTGGGGATTTTTCTATAATTTCTAACGGTTGTACTTTTATAAATTTCCTTTCATGCTTATAAATTGAATTGTGTTGGTATATAAAGGATATAAACTTTTTAGGAAAACGCATACGATATAAATGCTCTTGGGTGCGTCGCTGTAATGGACGACCAGTTTCACCCACGTACTGAATTCCGCAGCCTGGTTTGCTTCAGGTAATCATATACACCAGGCTGGATGTTTTTCAGGAGATGTCAATGGGGAATCGGATGGTAAAGTTCCTGCCATTAACATTGGATTTCACAGTATTCTCCTGGACCAGGCGAGGTTTAAAGATAGGTTTAATTTAATTAGACCTATCTTCAATTTATTTGTAGATAGGTTTAATTTTGCCGATATTAACCTATCTTTAATTCAATTGTACCTATCTTTAATTGAATTAAACCTATTTTTAATTGAATTGAACCTATCTTTAATTGAATTGAAGATATCTTCAAATGAATTGAACCTATCTTTAAATGAATTGCACCTATCTTCAAAAGAATTGTACCCATCTTCAAAAGAATTAATGATGTGTTACATTTACTGATATCTTTAATATGATTGAAGATAGGTTTAAATCATTTAAAGATAGGTTCAATTCATTTGAAGATATCTTTAATTCATTTAAAGATAGGTGCAATTCAATTAAAGATAGGTTCAATTCATATATACCCATCTTCAAATATTTAGAGATAGGTACAATTCAATTAAAGATATGTTTACTTGAATTAAACCTATCTTTAATTAATTAAAGATATCTTTAAATGGATTGAACCTATCTTCAATTATTTGAAGATAGGTATAATTATTTGAATATTTGTTAATTTGGCCTTCCATAACACTGGACTTTCTATTTTGACATAAGTGTACTTATTTGCTAATCCCTTGCATTATGAACCAGTGAATTTCTATCCTTATTTTAAGCGATAACATCTCTTTATTTTCAGCAGTACTTTAAGGCATAAGTAACCAACGAAAATGATATAGAGTAAGAGACACGAGACAAATTCTCTATAAATACATGGTAGAACCGATCAATGGAGCAACGATTTATTACTGTTCTTCATCAAATAAGTGTACATATTTGTTAATTCAATGCATTATTTGTTCTCATGCACATTCTTTCCAAATACCTTCCTATTTTCATTAACATTTTATGTTTGCTTGGTATGAAAATACTGAACAAAGTTATATATATATGACATCAATTTTAATGGATATAATTATGGTTCTTTTTTCAATTAACTTAGACACGGCTGACCCAACAGGGTGACATGCAACAGGTGTTAATATTATTCATATATGCATGTGAAATACTTAAGGTAACGCTCAGGGCAAGAAAAGACAGTTTTCGAAAAATAGAATATGACTAGAAAATGGCTACTACTGTATGAAAAGCTACCAGATCAATAGCAATTTGAAAAAAACCCGGTTCTCGGAATTATGATAAAAATAAGATTGCTTGTATATGACATTTAATCAATATGTATTTATAAAATATACAAGTACATGCCTGAATAGTTGGTTATTTAAAAGTCATTTGCTGCCTACACGAATGTTTCCCCTTAATTTCATTAAAAAAAAACAACTAATTTTTCACCGATCGATTTCACGTATTTTCCACTGGGAATAGGCTAGAAGGATAACATTCAGCATTACATAATTTGATTTTGATCGGTGCTATATTACAGCAACAACAATTTACTTCCGAGTTTGAATGTTGTGTTATTTCGGCATCTGATTATTTTCGATTTTTGTAACTGTGCAGATGTCCACACTCCATATATTTGGAAAAATCCAGTATATATGTACACATTTTTATAATATGTTAATAATTTATTTGTAAGTATGTTTTACATAGTCTCCTCTTATTTTGAGCTTATCTTTTTATGTCGTTTCTCATTCTAAGTAATGTGTTTTTCTTGATTTATTTATCTTTTAAATGCTTTTGACTGGCCAGATTATTACAGTAGTTATATACAGGGACAGCTGAGGACCTGGTATTTACTGTAATTTTGATATAATGATATTCTCTTGAAACCGAGTTTGGGCCTTAGCAAAATGCCATTTCGCTAAAATCAAAGTTACATACTATCGGTATAATTCGATAGTTTGAAACATGCTTTAATAAATTATCAGGAATACAAAGACAGGTTTTCTGTTATTGTATATTTACTGACTACTTAAAATACAGTGTGAATTTGACATATACATGCAATATAACGGGGAGTTATATTTAAACATGGCCATGGGAGAATCCATGTTTTCAAGTTATAGGGGCGCGAAAAAACTCAAATGTTGAAACAAATTTTACTACTACCCCGATTTTATTTTGAAAGATTTATATATTTTGCCGGTGTTAGGAGGGGCGCACGCTCCTCACACCACCCACTACATCCCCGCCTGATGGTAGATGCCCCGAATAAGTAATCAGGACATGTTTGGAGAGCTCGTACATAAATTACAGATATTGAATAATTATTTTTAAATAAAAAATTGATAGAAATCTGTTTTAACATTCTTAATTCGGTTAAAATAAAATTTTGACATAAACAGCTTTGTAAAGATAAAACGCAATGAAGGGATATGGAAGAAAATGCAAATGAGAAAAGTCTCTACAAATACATGGTGAAACAATGTAATGGGACAACTCTTTTATTGTTGTTCTTCATCTTCAAGTCACCATTAGGTGATTGCCTGTTTCAGTCATCCCAAGTTTTTATAACTCGCCACACGAAGTGGCGAGGTATTATGTGATTCCCTCAGTCGTGTGTCCGTCCGTCCGTTTGTCCGTCCGTCCGTATGTCCGTCTGTCCCCCGAAGGTTTCCGACTGATAACTTTTGAACGAAATAACACAAGGTCTTCAAACTTGGTATTTAAAGTTGTTTACCACAACACTCAGGTCATGTTCGATTATAGTTCAGAGGTCCAAGGGATTATGGAGTTATGCCCCTTGAAACTTTGAAATTTTGCAAATTTTAGGGTTTCCGACTGACAAATTATGAACGAAATAAGACAAGGCCTTCAGACTTGGTATGGAAGTTGTTTACCACAAAACTCAGGTAAAGTTCGATTTTGGGTACAGAGGTCCATGGGGTTCTGGAGTTATGCCCCTTGAAACTTTGAAATTTTGCAAATTTTAGGGTTTCGTACGCATAACTTGTGAATGAAATTATATACTGTCTTCAAACTTGGTATGGAAGCTGTTTACCACAAAACACCCAGGCCAAGTATGATTTTGGGTTCAGCGGTACACATAGTTCTGGAGTTAGATCTGTTGTCATCTCGGAAACACCTTCTTATGCGACCGCAAAAATTGGAGGTCATATATTAGTATGGTACTTGCGGCAGCGTCTGTAGATCGACACCTCGTTTCCATGCGATAACTTATATTCTTGTTGGCTGATTCTCGAAGAATGTCCCTTGGCGCAAAAAAAGGGTAGGGTTGTTTCTAGCCATTGCGGCCTGCCGTTTGTTTAAAAAAAGGGCTTCATTTTGGGTTTTCATATATTTGGCTGTAGAACAGTTTATTAATTTTCGGATTCCGATGATATTTCTGTCAGCGTGTTCCTGAGGAAATTTAAATCCGCAGTATTCAATTTGATTTCACGTCGCATGTACCGTTCATGGGAGAAATGGGCTCAAATTAGTTTTTTCTTTATTTTCAGTCAAATATTAATGCAGTTTTTTCAGTGGATTCCCTAATGAAATTGCCATAACGCTTAACCAATAAAGTTTTGATAACTTGTTTGCATTCGGAGCTAGTGAGGGGCCAAACGGGCCAAATAGTGTACAGGTTACAAAAAATTATTTTTTTCATCGAATTTCGATGGAATTTTTTCTTGGATTCCTCTTGTTGTTAAGATTTCGGTAGTATTTATTTAGATTTGGCGTAGCTCTTACCGTTTTCAAAGGGGGGGGGTAAGACTGCAATTTTTCAAATTATGTAAAATCGTAATGTTTCATCGGATTTCAAAGGGATTTTTTCTTTGGGTTCTTCTGTTGTAAACCTTTGGTAATATGTCAACAGATATGGCGTAGCTCTTACCGTTTCCGGACTATAAGGATCAAAGCGTCCAAAATTGCATTTTTTTAAAATATGTAAACCTTTATTTTTGATTGAATATCCATGGGTTTTTTGTATTTTACATTAATTCTTGTGTCCCTTTTCACTTAAATTACACGTATTAAAATTTCAGTGATCGACATGCTGAGGTCGTAACATGCTTCGCTCCGCGTAGCCATTTTTTAATATTTTATGATAAGACATTATCCACTGTGAAAATGTTTATCTTAATTTTGAACATTACCATTATGCAACATATGTCATTTTATATATGTGAAATACATATAACAATATACATATGAAAAAGAAAGGAAATGGGGTAAATGTCAAGGAGACAACATCCCATATCCAGGTTAAAACGACCCAAACAAAGCATCTAGGGGGTCACCGTACGGTCTTCAACAAAGTGAGGAACCTCACACTATATAGCAAGCCCTAAATGGCCCCAAAAAGGTAAAAAGTGAATAAATCAATGGAAACAAACCACATCCAATAACCCAAATATCAAGAAACTAAAATTTTATAAGAAGGCAAGGACAAGCCAATGACCAACATATTCCTAACTTGGAACAGGCGCAAAAAATGCGGTGGGGTTAAAGTTGTTTTCTTAGATCCAAACCCTCCCTCTATGTGTGGTGAATGGCTAAAAATAAATACACAAAAAGACTCACAGTAAAAATCAAACTAGAAAAAAGTCCAACTTATCAAGACGAGTACCAATGTATCTCTAACTTATACAAACTCTTAAAAAAATGTTTACAGTAAAATGTTTGTATGAGAAATGATGAAATCTTCCGCTCTTTTGTATATCGTTTACATGTTATCTTAGATTTTGAGCATTCTTATCATTATGGACATATGAGCAAAACACGTTTAACAAATATATCTATATGCAACTTTTCTAAACAAGAAAAAAATTATTCAAAAATGAAGAAGTCTGTACCTTCATTAATGAGAAATAGAAATAGAAATATTATTAATCCGGGAATCCAAAAGTGTAGTGGTTTCCTCACTGTGGTTTTTGTCATTCCACTTAAAAATATAACATATAACATGCTGTCCAATTTCCATTTCTGAGAACTCCACAAATCAACTTTTTCGATTTCGCTTAAAAATTTGAAAGTACAAACTAATAATTAATTTTGTTGTTTTGCTTTGCAATATGTTTATTGGCTCTGAGAAAAAATTAAAAATTTCGAATACTGTGCTACGAACTTGAAATCACATAGATTTTAATAATGTGAATGGAACAAAGCCAAATTAACATTATTTTTTTTTCAAATTTTTTTTTTAAAACAATGATAATCAATAAGTAAATAATACTCCACATGAAGGACAACTAGTGATAATGAACGAACAAGAAATTTGAGACTGGTAACCACATATGTGAGTATGTTACAAAAATGTGATGCCTTTTAGCATTTTGCTGTGCGATATGTGAAATAACGGAGCGTTAGTTTAGGTCTTGAATGCATTTTAATGTGTGAATTCTAATGTCTAGGAGTACAATATATTCTGCTGCTCAAGCTGGCTCAATTTGAGGACAACTTTATATCGTTTTCCAGATATTTCATAGCAGAAAAATTGGGTTTTTTAAGGTACGAATGTCATTTGGACCTTCTGCTTTATTGATGACTCTTGTGGGCAACACTTGTCTACGGTGCAAAATACACACGAGTTGAGAAATTAAAAACAAAAAAATTTGCTTCCTCAAAAACGAAAATGTTTGAACCTAGTGATCCTGGGAAATACCAAAGTAACATTCTCAGTGACGATGTACACTCTCATATCTTAAAATGGCGTTTAATCTTATACGCTTTTTGTACAACACAACGTAAATTTAACTCTTTATTGTTTCCTGTAAATCTCCATTTTTTCAAAAGAAAATTATCCAGTAATCAATTTGAGACATCTGTATGTTGCGTCGGAAATATTCTTTTTGCTTTATTTCAACCCTATTGTACGACTAGCATACCTGTCTACCTTACCTATTTATGGGGGTTTAAGGCAGTTTTAGAAATAAAAATATGGTGAACGTATTCATAAAACACAAAAGAACGGATCTAACACAAAAAATAGTAATTGCCTCCTATTAATACCGGTTTATGATTTTTCGACATAAAGCAAAATTTCAAACGTTGACACATTTCGGAAGTAATATAAAATAAAGTAAATAATACTCCTAACAAAGGATAATGGTTACTAACGGCAGACATAGAATAGCTAATGAAGGGCTCATCTTACTCATTAGAAACTAAACACTGACAAATGCAAGTATGTTACAGATTTATTTTATAGATGTACATGTATTTTATATTTTTCGGAGACTCGATGTAAATTATGGTGAGAATGTAAAATTCATCGTTACCGCAAACAGATAAAGATAAATCTAACCCATACCAAACGAAAGATTTGACATGATGGGTCATTGCTAGAGTAAATGAAGCAGAGTAAACCATTATCTGAACAACAGTGAGACAAATTTTCGATATACCGCCGCTCTTTTATAGCGATCTTTCATCACTTATTGCATCTTTTTCCAAATGCACGGGGCCTAATCTTCTCGCAAAAAAATGTGGATGAATTCGCTAATACGTAAAAACAATTTGGGTGAAAAGGAATGTTCCATATAAAAATCGGTTCTATTTTTCTAAATCAACCAAACCAAAAAATATAAGTGGACAATTCGATTCCTAAACGAACTGACCATACCAGGGTTTTCACGTTCCAATGATTGATGCTAGAAATGTGCACAAAAGTTATATTGGTCCATTCAAAAGCTGAAGACGACTGCATAATTCTCTTCTGTAGAAAGCTACAGCTATTGAAGGAAATAGGAATACATGTAATGCTCTTTTTGTTTACCAAAAATATGAATTTAAATGGAATTAAAATCTCTATATATAAGAAAACAAATGGAATAAGCACATATATTTGAGTGATTTCAAGAGAGTGTCATATTTACGAGGTGATTTCCATTCATTTATTAAATTATAAATCTAGTTAATTACATGTAGATTCTTTTTCATGAATGAGTGGTTTTAAAATATTTCAAGCATCACTAGAGATAGTAAAGTTTCGATTTTCAAAAAGTGTGAGCTTCAGCTGGCATGTTAAAATCGAAATTTCGAGAGTGAAGCACTACCTATCTGAATAAGACTGTTTTTCCGCAATGAAATTTCTTTAAAACTCGAAAAATACAAAATGGCGGGAAATGTGTCAGATCTTTAATAAATGCCCGTTGGTTGTTCGCGTGCACATTTAACCAACTGCTACTATTTATCCACTGTGGATACTTAAGTTTAAGGCCGTGGCTGTTCTATCGGTTAGCCGGGAAAAAGTATAAATGTATGTTCTTCCGTTTTAAGATATAAATTAATAAGTGCATTTTTTTCTGGATATTATTATTATTTTTGAAGGTCTTTCACCGTAATATTTTCATTCTTTTGGTCTGCTCTAACTCCTGTGAAAACTACAGGAGATATCATTCAATACTTCCTCCGTCAGATTATCATCCCTACCGCACCATTTCTACGACGCCAATTCGCAAGGTTGTGCCATTCTTTTAAAACTAACGAGACAACTTTTTGCATCAGACACCTTGTACTAGGTAGTATTTCTGCGATATTTCAGAGACAAATACTTGCAATGTAAATAAAGTGAGAACCGGGTCAAGAAACGAACAATCCAAAACAAAGGCAACATCGGAAACAACAAAGAAACTAGGCCACAACATGAGTACGGAACAGAAAAGAAAAATGAAGACACACACAGAAGAACAACACGGATGCAATAAAACCATGGGTGAGATCAATCGCACGGCCACCATAAGGGTAAGCATCTCCTGCTTCTTATAAGACACCTGCCGTGTTGAACATGTCAACTCCGGTCGTTATGTCAAATCCGATAGGGAAAAACAAACATTAGCTGTAAAGAGAAAGATATGTTGTCATCATGGAAACATATATCCCATAGCGGTCCATAAGAATGTGATTTCAAACGTAAATCTTCTGTAGTGATGACTTCGAGTTATGGGTGTCAAACCCTTGCTGAAGTAGCCTATTCGTAAGCAACCGAGTTCTATAATATCAAGGTAGTCATCTCAATGTTAGATAAAAATTAATATCGGTATGGGACCTTTTAAGTCAGGGCCGCATATCGATCTATTTTCAGTTTGGGAGTTAATCTATTTCTGTTAGATTTTTGTTAGCAGAAACTCGGGGTAAAAAAAAGATGATGGAGTGTAAGGGCAAAATGTTTGTTAGGTCATGACAGAAATTTTAAACGTTGGTATTTTTGAGTTGTTGACTTTCAATGCTCTGTACTCCCAATCGGCATGTCGTAAAGACCTGGGATCTTCACCATTTAACTTAGGTAACATTTATACTATATCAGCAAAGGAATAACGAAACTAAAGCACTAACAGAGTGAACTCCACAAAACTGGAGGTATTTTGAGTCTCCTCAAGATCAACATTCATAAAATCAAATCCATCGATGTAGTGAATGCAATTATTTGAGAAGTCCATTCAATAGCAGTGATGTTTTGTCGTTGTATGGGCTGACTGCTGTTGTTGATCATAAGACCTATAATATGCAGCTTGATCAGTAAACTGCTCCTGAGACCTTTGTTAAGTTTCAAAGACCAATAATGTGCTTTTAAGACACTGATATGAATCTATGACCAAATGAAATGCTTCCTATACCTATATGATATGCTACTTGTATCTATGATATGCCGTTAACACATATGATATGCTTGTTATTTTTGCCTTATTTGGGGACAAGGTAATTGTTTCTGTTTCTAGTACTATTTGTGCGCTAATTATAATAGCGTGAATGTATACTTGATTCCGAAATTCTTAAATTTCCCCGAAAACTTTCTAGAATAATTTTCGTTTCTTTACTATGAATATCGTTCCTCCAGATATGTGACGGTTGTCATATAAGTTCATTGATGTTTTAATCTAGCAAACCCCGGACAAAAATATAGTAGTAAATTTGGACTTTTTACTGGTGTCATGTGCTATTTGTTCCTTCGTAATATTTGTTCCAAAAGGAAAAAGTATTATGAATTATTATTATATTTGTTCCTTACGGAATAACCGTTATATAATAATTGTTCCAAAAGGAATAAATATTATGCCAATGTTTAAAATATTTGTTCCAATGAGGAACAAATATACATTGACACTGGGACCAACAATATTAGAATCCACAAG
Organism: Modiolus philippinarum; assembly: GCA_002080025.1. Classification (NCBI taxonomy): domain Eukaryota; kingdom Metazoa; phylum Mollusca; class Bivalvia; order Mytilida; family Modiolidae; genus Modiolus; species Modiolus philippinarum. The sequence continues at coordinate 222,140 of MJUU01000030.1, read as the reverse complement.
CTTACTTTCTGAGTTTGCTTGTGCACTTTAATTTATTATTTTTTCAATAGTCAGTGCATTTTCTATTGCTATGTTTCGCTTCTTTACTTTTAAACATGATCAGCTTGATTTTCTTGAGAATTGGTATTCACCCTCAGAAACTGACTTACTCCTGGCAATCACCCACAGAAATCTGCTTATACTGTATTTTTTGCTTAAATTCAAACCTGTTTTTATACTTGCAGTTCTTAAACAACATGTAGAGCTTTTAAAGTAAAGCGAAGAAGCTTTCATTAAAATAAGGCCTTTATTTCTGAAATGGACTGACAGCTCAAATTTTTGCTTACAATCTTCACTTTTGTGCATGTTTCACACAAAAGGAACAAATGATCTTGAACTAAAACTTACACAGGGGAAATCGCTTTTACTTTCGCCATAGAATAAGCACAATTTCTTTGTAAACAATGCTATATGAATACTAATTTATTGATTTAGTTGAGAGATTCTCACCTTGTTATTTCTGAAGCGGATTTGTTTACATATTTTTGGTAATCACCCACAATTAAATTACTTATCTCGGGAATCACCTAAACTATTTTTCGAGCAGATTAGGCCTCGTGAATAGGTACATAATTTCTGTGCAATTTATTCACTCAACATGCATCATGACTTACTACTATCCTCACATCGAATTTCAATGGGATTCTTTTCTTTGGAGATTCATTTTGTTTTTATCTTTTCGTTGTACGGATTTGGTGGAGCTCTTACAGTTTCGGGGGTATGAGGCTCAAAAAGGGCATAATCAAACCTTTTCAAAATGTGAAAAATTTTAATTTTTATCGGATTTTCGCGGAAATAAGTTTTAAATTGAATGAAGACACTTTCGGCATAGCTCCTACCTTTTGCGAGTTTTTTCGTAATTCTTTATTTTTGCAATTGGTACATTACATAATTATGTACATGGATATTAAATCAAGACAAAATAAAACATATACAGATACAATTAACACACAATATATATTTCATAAGAGAAGTGAGAAAGCATGATAGATTATAGTTTATATTATTAGTAAACAAAAACTTTTGTACTTAGCCACTGAGAAGAACTTCAAGTGGTAACCACTTTTTAGCTCACCTGGCTGTGCCAGGGTGAGCTATTGCCATCACATGGCGTCCGTCGTCCGCCCGTCCGTCGTTAGCTCACTTTCAAAAATCTTCTCTGAAACCACCGGGTCAAATGGAATCAAACTTCAACTGAATCATTAATAGGGTGTCTAGTTTCAAATTTGTTATTTTCGATGTCTTACGTCAAACAACATGGTTGCCGTTACTAAAAATAGAACATAGGGGTAAATTACAGTTTTTTGCAAATAACTCAAAAATCGTTACAGATATCAAGAATCTGACAAAATAAAAATGATCAGCATGTCAAGATCTACCCATGCTGAATCTGATGACCCATCTTAGAGTTATTGCCCTTTTTCCGTAAAGGTTTCAATTTTTTGATGTTTTATTTTAATTTTTTATTAAAAATATAACAGATAGAGGTTAAGTTTAAAATGCAAAAATGTTCAGCATGTTAAGTTCTACCCACATGGAAATTTTGAAGAACATCCAAGCGCCTTTATATGAGTTATGGTCCTTTATTGGTCAAATTTTTCGTGATTTTATACTTTTGTCCTATATTTCAAAAACGCTTTGAGATAGAGGTCAAGTTTAAATAGCAAAAATGTTCAGCATGTCAAGGACTACATTTTATTGAACACGGTCAAGTTTTCCGTCCTCTTCCAAGATGGCCGCCAGCGGGGAACTTAGTTTACCATTTGACCTAATGGGAAAATTCATACAAAGAACTGATTCTTGAGAACCACCAAATGGATTTGAACCAAACTTGGCATGAATGATGCTTATGAGGTGCTGACCATGTGTTGTTACTTTGGAGTCGATCCATCATACAACGCTGCCAGCGGGTATCTTAATTTTAACATTGGACCCTATGGGAAAATGCATACAAAGAACTTCTACTTGAGAACCACTGAATGGATTTGAACCAAACTTTGCATGAATGATACTTATGAAGTGCTGACCAAGTGTTGTTACTTTGGTGCCGATCCACCATCCAACATGGTCACCAGCGGGGATCTTAATTTTAACATTGGACCCTATGGGAAAATGCATACAAAGAACTTTTACTTGAGAACCACCGAATGGATTTGAACCAAACTTGGCATGAATGATGCTTATGAGGTGCTGACCAAGTGTTATTACTTTGGTGCCAATCAGTCATCTTACACGACGGACAGCCTTCGACCCTATGGGAAATGCACTCAAATATCATTAAGAGAACTGCTGAATGGATTTAAATCGAACATGACAGGAATGATGCCTGTCAGGTGCTGACCAAGTGTAACCAGCTGTGAACTTCATTTAACAAAAGATCTTCTAGAGAACTGCTTTATAGATTTAATCCAAACTTTGCATAAATGATGCTTATGAGAAGCTGACCAAGTGTTGTTACTTCGGTGCTGATCCATCATCCAACATGGCCGCCAGCGATGAATTGGGCCTTATGGGGAAATGCATACGAAGATATCATGTAAAACCACTGAATGGATTCAATTTAAACATTGCATAAATGAAACTTGCGAGATTTTGACTAAGCTTGTTACTTTGGTGCTGATCCATCTTCCGACATGGCCACCAGTAGCAAAACGTAGTTTAACATTGGACCCAGTGTGAAATGCTTAAAAAGATCTTCTCCTCTGAAACTGCTTGAACATTTTCAGTAGAAATTTGATATGATAGTCCTTGGGTGACCCTCTTCAAAGTTTTATGTTAAATAGCTGCCAGATGGGAACGTAGATTAACATAGGCCCCTTAAGTTAGGAAACTGCATTCAAAAATCTTCTTTGAAACTGCTTGAACAATTTCAATTAAATTTTATAAAAAGTTTCTGATTTTTATGTACATACACCACCAAAGATGGACCATCAGTTAGGAACTATAGTGCTGCAAAGGACCCAGGTGAGCAAAACAGGCTCTTGAGAGCCTCTTGTTACGTATAAAATTTCTTTGTGATTGTGTCAAGTATGCACCTGAAAATTTTTCGATATGCATATAGTATTTCAAAAACTCTATACCCCCTACAGTGTGAGGTATATAGTTCTTGCATCTACACACATAAATATAGTATTTTAAAATAAGAAGAACATTTTCCACAGTGTTGCTCTGTTCTCCATTTGCAGCCATTCCGAAAATTATGTTTGAAACATTGACATCTATAATCAAATTATAATTTTCAAAAAGGCTACAAATGGACAACCAGAAATTCTTTGAATGATAACATTCCCAAAATAAATGTATTAATGTCTCTGGTGTCTCAAAACAAAAAGTAAATAGTTCTGTTTCCTCTAATTTACGTTTGTACGAAAAGGTATTTGTTTGCAGTAGCTGAAACTGAAAATTTTGCAGAAGTGTATTACGGGTTATAGAAAAGGGTAATGAAAAAAATTCTCCCTTTTGCGAGTTATAAAAGTCCGAAATAACAATTATGCAAATAACCTTAAAATTTTATTTTGCATCGGATTTCAATTTGACTTGTTCTTGGAATTTCTGTTGATGTAAGCTTTCAATTAGGAGTTGCCTAGATATTACCGTTTCCGAGCTGCACGCGATCAAAATGACTGTTTTTATTTTCCCTAGTTTACTGAGTCAAGCACCTCCTCATTGTGTCCATCAAGTTTCTTTTGTCAAGTTCTTTGCTGTAAGCAATGAATGAATATGAAGTAAATGTACATGAGACAAATACATCAAAAAACAAAGCAATGGAACAACGCTTTTATTGTTGTTTTTCATCTTGAAGTCACCATGAGGCCTTCAACAAATAGCTTTGTTCATACATCATAGCAAGCTCAAGACGACCCCTAGCACCGGTTAGAGCGGACTTCATTGCTAATTATCGAGCAACGCTACATCTATGATCTTCATTATCCATGTATGCGGGGTTATCAACAAACATAAAATAAACTGGCAAAGTGTTCATACAATCGCTGTAATCCGTTGCTCGACAAAAAGCCTAACAGAAGAAACATTCACTTTAAATTACACTTATTCAAATTTCATTTGTCGACATGCTGCGGTCGTATCATGCGCTCAGAGTAGCGCTTTATCGAAAAAAATGGGAGAAAATAACCGCTTGACCGTCAGATTTTTTAGCCCTCCTTCACTTTCCGACCTATGAGGAACCAAAATGGGACGAAAATTGCAAATGTGCATGTCAAATATTAACAGATGTACCAAAGCTGTAAACTTTTCCGAGCTATAAGGGCCTCAAAGAGGCAAAAATTGCAATTTCCCCAATATGCAAAGATTTTATATTTTCATCAGATTAAAATGTGGTTTGTTTCGTCTGATTCCCTTTAGCATAATTTTTGAGTGATATGTTGATAGATTTAGCATATCTCTCGCAGTTTCCGAGGTATAAGTAGCCAAACAAATAGCGTTGAATAAATAACCTAAATTTGTATTTACTATCAAATTTCGATGGATTTTTTTCTTTGGAAGGCACTTTGGATGTCTCCTCTTGTAAGTTTTGGTTGAGTGGAAACAGAATTTTCATAGCTTTTTTCAAAAAACAAGTGATACAAAAATTGTTCTTTATGTTGTAAACTATCAACAACAACAAAAAAAAAGCCTCCGAAATTTTTGTGTGCTGTATGGCCTTGTTTTTATTGTATATTAAGTTGAAATCAATTATTTGTGGATGTCACATGAAGAGGGCTCAACGAAATGGACCCCGTTTTTTTTTAGCTCATCGAACTAGAAAACAATAATTAAGATAAGTTTCCCAAATATTTTGACTATGTTTGCACACTCGATACACACGGTAAAACACATTTATTGCTTTTAATATTTTCGTTTAAATTAAATTAAAAGTACTTCTAACAAGTGTTGAGGCAAGTTTACGTTGGAATAGACAGATTCTTTAAATTGCCTACCTTAATTTTTATTACTTACATTAAATTATCCATAAAAGATGTTTTTAACTTTATGTTATATATATTTTTTCTTCAAGTAGTTTCTCCAATAAGAAAAATGTCACAATACACAGTTTTTCTATAATTCCCAGTTGTTAAGTTTAAGTTGGCCATCAAATATTCACTTAAAAATAGGTTATCAAGATTTGATTTTCGGAAAATCGTTTGTTATATGACTGGCTGATTTTGGTCTTACTTTAGGCCCTTTAGAGATTTTTACTTCATAAACCGCTAATTTTCTTTTGGCATATTATGTATTTTTAAGATATTTTGACTAAACTAGTGATGAAGAGACATTTAGCTGTCAAATTTGCAAGCTACAGGAGTCAAGTTAATAGCCATGTCGATATTTTATTATAGAGTAAATTGACCAAAATCTTTATGATAAAAAATACTGAATGAACGCAAGGACCCAGTTTTACTACAAGTTGAATGACCTTGATTCCATATTGCGAAATCCTCCTTCATCCTGGTTTCTTCTAGCTATATAGTTGTAGATTATGCGTCCCTTAAATGATACATAATGGTCAAATGATACTTTAGGGTCTGATATTAATGTCAGGTGACCCAAGTGATACACTACACAGTTTGATACTGTTGGGTTTGGTAGTGATGTCATCTGACCCAAGTGATACACTACACACTTTGATACTCTAGGGTCTGATAGTGATGTCATGTGACCCAAGTGATACATTACAGTTTGATACTGAAGGATCTGATAGTCTTATCATTCCACCATACAGTTTGATACTGTAGGTGTCTGATAGTCATGTCATGTGACCTAAGTGATACATTACATTTTGATAATCAAGGGTCTGATAGTGATGTCATGTAACCCAAGTGATACACTACAAAGTTTGATACTCTAGGATGTGATAGTGATGTCATTTAACCAAAGTGATACAATACACACTTTGATACTGTAGGGTATGATAGTGATGTCATGTGACCCAAGGAATACACTGCAAAGTTTGATACTGTAGGGTCTGTTAGTGATCTCATGTGACCCAAATGATAAAATACAGAGTTTGATACTGTAGGGTCTGATAGCGATGTCATGTGACCCAAGTGATCTGAAACACAGTTTGATACTGTAAGGTCTGATATTGATGTCATATGACCCAAATAATACACCACGCAGTTTGATACTGTAGGGTCTGATATTGATGTAATGTGACCCAAGTGATACACTACACACTTTGATACTATAGGGTCTGATAGTGATGTCATCTGACCCATGTTATGCACTACACAGTTTGATACTGTAGAGTCTGATATTGATTTCATGTGACCTAAGTGATATACTACACACTTTGATACTCTAGGGTATGATAGTGATGTCGTGTAACCATAGTGATACGCTACACAGTTTGATACTGTAGGGTCTGATATTATTGTCATGTGATCCAAGTGATGCACTACACAGTTTGATACTGTAGGATCATGTGAACTAAGTGATATACTACACACTTTGATACTCTAGGGTCTGATAGTGATGTCATGTGACCCAAGTGATACACTACACAATTTGATACTGTAGGATCATGTAAACTAAGTGATATACTACACACTTTGATACTCTAGGGTCTGATAGTGATGTCATGTGACCCAAGTGATACAGTACACAGTTTGATACTGTAGGATCTGATAGTGATGTCATGTGACCCAAATGACACACTACACAGTTTGATACTGTAGGGTCTGATATTGATGTCATGTGACCCAAGTGATGCACTACCCAGTTTGATACTGTAGGGTCTGATAGTGATGTCATGTGACCCATGTGATGCACTACATAGTTTGATACTGTAGGATCATGTGAACTAAGTGATATACTACACACTTTGATACTGTAGGGTCTGATAGTGATGTCATGTGACCCAAGTGATACACTACAGTTTGATACTGTAGGATCTGATAGTGATGTCATGTGACCCAAATGACACACTACACAGTTTGATACTGTAGGGTATGATATCGATGTCATGTGACCCAAGTGATGCACTACACAGTTTAATACGGCAGAGTCTGATATTGACGTCATGTGACCCAAGTGATACACTAAATACTTTGATACCATAGGGTCTGATAGTGATGTCATGTTACCCAAGTGATACGCTACATATAGAATAAAGGGTGCTGTGCGGCAGTTCGTGTAAGCATAAAAAACAAAGGAGGTAAAATTCTTGTCGAACTGTGATAAAAGGTAAAACAAAAAATATATGCACATATCAAAACATAAAAGATTAATTAACAAGTCGACAGAGGTAGGAATTGGCCAAGATCATCGACATTGATGTCTTCAAGGGGCCGTGGAAGAGAAACAAAATAGCTGAGAAGTGAAATGTTACGTCACAAGTGGGATACGCTACTTAGTTTGATACTGTAGGGTCTGATATTGATGTCATGTGACCCAAGTGATACACTAAATACTTTGATACCTTAGAGTCTGACAGTGATGTCGTGTTACCCAAGTAATAGATCATATCTTTCAGTTTTACACATATTTCGGTTCGTGGATTTTCTGCACTGATAAGAGTAGGTTGTCGAAATGCGCATATGCAGGACCTACATTTACAGTCATCTTGGTATTTTGTTATTTGATACTCTAGGTTAACTCTAAATTAAATTTCTGCATATGGCCATTTCGACAACTAATGTTTCTTCAGTGCAGATAAAATTTAAGCATTTGGAAGACCATAAACTCAAAGATGATAAAAACCGATACAGAACAAATAACCATTCTAAATGGAATGGCAAAATCAGCTAAGCAAAGAGCTTTGCATTAGGTAGATACTCCTTACTTTTCAACAAAATTTACAAAAATTTAGATATTGCATGTTTCCAAATAGAATTGGCTTTCGGGTCAGCACCGAAGTACTGACTACTCGGCTGATGAGTACCATCGGGGACTAACAGTCTGCCTGCAGAAGCATCGAAACAGTGGTAACAAATGACTAAATACCGAACTTATTGTGAATTGAATTTCTGCATATGGCCATTTAGGCTACTTATGTCTCTTCAGTGCAGATAATATGTAAACATTTAGAAGACCATTTCTCAAATTCTCGGCGTGTTAACCCAGTTGGTTAAAAATACGTATTATTTTTAATCCACAAGTTGGTTAAATTTCTGCGTGATGTTTCCCGCAACGTTTCATTTTATCCATTAAGTCTATTGTGACGTCATCGTTACTAGGCTTTCAGATAGCGCGACCAATGTTGACAACCGTGCTGAACCTTTGAATCTGCACCTGAAACACTGTAAAAGTCATTGAGGAAACAATATATCCTTCCGTTTGCTCGTGGATTACGATATTTCTCCATTCTCGATAGTTAAATTTCTGATTTTAACATGCTCGCTAAAGCCCGCATGTTGAAAATAAAAAAATTAACTATCTCAATTGCAGAAATATCGTAATCCACTTGATCCGGAAGGATATACTATATATACTCAATGATGATTAAAAAACAATAGAGAAAAAATAACCAATATGATCTAAATGATCAAAACATGAGGATTATGACGCAGCAATTTTATTTTTATATGTAACTTCATACATTTTGGTTAAAAATTCAATTTCCGGGTACAGTTTTATACCAAGAATTTTCAAAATGATCGAAACTCACAGACCATATTATGTGAATGATCTGGACAGAGGATTAAGCATTGATAAAGTCGATACTGATCAAACCATGAAACTGAAAATCTGCAGCTGTATCAATAATTTTCCATCTTTCCAAATTTTTGTCTCATTTTTTTCTGTTCCAAGAATGAAGTGTTGTGGTTAGTTGTCAACTTGAAATTGGGTTTAATTCGTATGTTTATTATAATATATGGGCCTGTGATGGAGAAAGGGAAGGTTGGGGTACAAAAACCGGTTTTAACCTACCACTGGCTTTGGTTGGTGCCTTTACCAAGTCCCGTTGACCAGGATTAATATCCGTGTTAACGATTGTCTTTTGTCATTCATTTGTGTATTCTTGTGTTGTTACCCCGGCATGTGATTTTAGATTTCAGTCACTGAGGATGTTCCATTTCATATGTTTTTATTTATATAATCTATAAATCTTTATGAAACGTAAAATATAAACAATACATCTGCAACCTTTTTGTAACAAAATGTGTATTGTTAAAAAAAATAGTACATTGTTTATAGCTTTTACTTTAAAAAATTTTTGGAGACATGTAATTCTGTTTCAATGCGTTTGTGCAATATAAGTTGCACAGATGGGTTTCAAACCAGAGACATAAAAAGAATTATATAGCTATTGTATAGACGCAACATATGGTGTATTGCACTTAAAGTATGATATTTTGGTGTACCTTTGAAGTAAGCTTCTCATTTGCCTAGTATAAATATTATCAAGCCCAAAGAAAACATGAAAAAAGATTTTTTTATTCTATACATATTTGTTTTGTGAATATTATACAGCAGAACATGAAATAAAGATACACGTATAATTGCTTTAGTCAATATTACCCAAACAAAACGTGCAACTATAAATTTTTCATACCTGTCAGAGTTGCTTTAGTAAAAAGGAGCATTGAAATGAAGGTTTTCTCACTTCTCGGATGTGCTTTATTGCATAATACCCCAACAGAGCATAAAAATAGATTTGTCCATACCCATCACCCTTGCCTTTATCCATTATAACTGTTACTGAATACAAAAATAGACATACCCGACACATTGCTTTATGCCTGTAACGTTTGCTAATAGTTAATGAAAGGATATGAAATTAAATGTAAATGAGACAAAGTCTCCACAAACACATGGTAAAAACAAGCAAAGGAAAAATGCTTTTATTGCTGCTCTTCATCTTGAAGTTACCATGAACCCTTCGACAATGTTTATTCATGTCTTTTCTGGTCATAGATGCGGGAATGTCACCAAACATTACTTTAACTGGCAAAGCGCTCTTACAACCACTGCCATCCGTTTCCCGCCAAAAGGACTAGTGTCTTAAGCTAGTTGGCGATTACAACAGATACACAAACACAGGGCACTCATCAAGTCGATTTTAAGAAAACATGGCATTATAAAATTGCTAAGTCGATATTACCCAAATGAAACATAGATTTTGTGACTTCTCATGGAACATTTGTGCATATTAGCAAATAGAACATTGAAATAGTATATCAATAGTTCGCCACAGAGTTTTGGACCAAATGTTCCGAAGTTCCATCATGACATTAAAAAGATTTATTCAATAAATTCAATTTGACTCAACCCTGGATTGACTCACTGATAGTGTTACGGGTGCCGCTAGCGGAGCAAGACATGCTTACCCTTCCGGAGCACCTGATGTCACTCCCGGTTTTCATGGGAGTTCAAACTATGAGTGCCTTAGTTATTAATGTTATCTGTTTATTTCCATGTATGTAGCTGTCTCACGTCCTTGTTTTGTCTTGTTTTTTTCACTTTTGCCGTTTTTGCAATGTCTTTGGACTTCGATTTTTGTAGTCATGGCTTCCCTTTTATTTCCGTGCATTGTAGCTGTCTCACGTCCTTGTTTTCTCTTTGTTTTTATCTGTTACAGTTTTTGCCATGTCTTTGGACTTCGATTTTTGTATTCATCGCATCCCTTGTTCCTTTGGTATTCTACTGCCGTTGTGTTACACTTCATAACATCTTTAACGGTAAATACGATTTTTTCATCATACACGTTTAGATGATTTCTGAACATAACTGCCTCCCAAAGTGACGGGATGGTTCAGGACAAAGAATCTATCATCTATCACCAATGCTCAACTACGTCATCGCTGTAGCTCTTACCATTTGGACTAAACAGATGGAATAAAAAGGATATTTCTTACAATAACTGTAAGTACCAGCTAGCGTCAAACATTTCCAAACAGGGATTTTAAGCTGTTTTCGCAATGCTATAGTTTGTTACGATGACCGTTGAAGTAGATATATGTCTGTTGAAACGTAACTTTTGCTTATTATAGTAAACCATGGCTGATGGCGGGAACACGTTCATTAGCCCGATGATACCTGGCAATCCACTAGAAAATAATGAAAAGGAAAAAAGCTGTTACCAAAAGGTAAGAATAAACAAGCCAATTTCTAAATGAAACTTTGCATAGACATGACTTATTATATATTAGAGGAGGAAGCCTATCGATTTTGAGGTTTATGCAGCGAAGGTCAAGGTCACAACTTCTAAAAATAGAACAAAAAATTACATTTTATCCGTTTCCGGACAATATCTCTTGAACCACATTACACATCAAAATCAAACTTGGCATAGACACGACTCATGATCAGAGGAGGAACTCTATTGATTTTTAGGTTTGTGCCACAAAGGTCAAGGTGCCAACATCTAAAAATAGAACAAAAATTAAACATTTAATTAAATAACATGTTTGGTATTATTTGATAACAAAAATAGCTTAAAAGTTTAATTGTTCATGCAAAAGTACTATTTAAATTTCTGGAACATTTTCTATTCATTTAATACATGTAGTTCTATTTATGTATATCAACACACTTTTTTGGATGTCGTCAACTTAAAAGTAAGATATAATTAAAAGTCAAAATAAAAAAAGGGAGGTAATAAAACTATGGGAGATAATATATTTAATCACTTCTGCAATGTCCAATTAATATAAAATCCTAGATGAAAAAAAATGCATTTTTGTGTTTTGATTTTTCGTAAATTTCCTGAAACTCAAGACTAATGATTGATTTCAGCAATATGAATTGCCTAGATTATAAGGGGAACCCTGCCCAATTTTTTTGAATAGTGGTCTGAAATTGATTATTATGTATAATGGAGCTTTCAGTTGTCATGGAAACCAAACCAGAACACTGGATCTTTGAAAAAAGTATTCGGCTACATATTTTTCTTCACAATTTCAGAAATATGTATGAACTACAGTATAAGGCGACCTCTTTTTTTTTGTGGAAGGGGGTCTTGGAATGTTTTGATTTCAGCGATATGTATTTCTTCAAGTATAATGTGAACCTCTTCCCAAATTTGTTTTTGAATGGTGGGCCGAAATGAGCTATAATGGATAGTGGAGCTTTTAGTTGCCATGGAAACCAAACTAGAAAAATGAATTTTTTTGAAAAAAGGTATTCTGCTACATACTATTACGATTTAAGCAATATTCAAATCTAGATTTTAAGGGGAACCCTGCCTGAAGTTTTTTTTTAAAAAGGGGACTGGGATTTTTTTTTTTACTTCAGCTAACAGCAATACCTATTACCTAGATTATAACCTCTGTCCAAATCTTTAGCCAAGCTGCGGTGAAGCCAAACATCCTGCGAAAGTTTCATTATAAGTCTCTTATTGAAATAAAAGAATTCTTATGCTGTTATGCAACTATTTGCATATCAGATAATATACTAATGAAAAAAAAAACACACACAAACATTCGCTTTCTCACCTTTATTGCGTTTTCTGATTTTTGAAAGGTTTATTAAATATCGCGCCAGTTCCATACAATACAAAGACAACGATCCGGAATGTTTGAAATGGTTCAAATAGTATTGTATTTGTATTACTTGTACATAAACATAATGGTGAAAAGTACCAAAATATGATGGAAGATTTTTTTAATCAAATACCTCTCGTTTAAAGTAGTAGACCTAGGTTAAGGGAGCTAACTCTTTAAATCAGCAAGGTGTTTGAAACAGTTTCACTGATGCCTTTTAAGCATTTATGTGAAAAAAAATCAAAATCATCTTCATTTCTGCATTACTTAGAAGCTTACAATATATTTATCAAAATGGTTAAAACAAACATACAAGTGATTTTTAAGAGTTATGTCCCTTAACCTAGGTCTACCTCCTTGAAAACAAAAAGTGAAACGGACTTTTTTTGGGAAATATTTTACATTGGCACTTTCCTACCATCATAATGAAGAAGGACGGACGATAAATACACCATTTTATTAAAGTAATCACAATTTGTTGATTATTTCATTGTAGGTGTCAAAATATACTTTCCTGATATCACTATTGATTGTTCTAGTCTTAGCAGTGATCGGATTAATTATATCATTCAAGCCTACTACTTGTTCCGACACCTCTCCTCCGACCCGTAACAACACTCAAATTTTTGAAAAGATTACTTCATCGAAAGACTCAGGTAAGTCAAGTACGAAATCAATGTTCCTGTCTCGACATTTTCTGCAGATTAAAAAGGATGTCAACATTAGATGAAAAACGTAATTGTTTTTCGTATTAACGGGAAGAGCATTTCCAATTAATATTTAGGAATTTTTTTGCGGTTAATTTCCGTTTAGAGCTAATTTCCTCGAGCATATTGAACAAAAGTTTGGTTACCTTGCTTGCTGTGTTTGCTCAGGCGTTAAAACTAAGATTGATGGCTTCAATACAATAGATGGGCGGAGACTTTATTTGTTTACGATATTCTAAGATTTGATTGGACAATATCTATTCAGAGATTTTGTATGTTTCATGACCTGAATACATTTCACCATGTAATACACAAACTCAAAACACAGTTTAAAAATAATTATTTAATCCATACATCTTTCAATAAAAATGTTGGATAAGCCTTGGTCACATTGTTGTTTCAAAATAAGACTAGAAGATCAGAATGGGCATGCCAAGTTGTTTTGTCAAAAGACTGACTGATTTTATTATGAAAACAGACAGTATGCAATTTTGGAGTGTATGAAGTTCAATATTTGATAATACAAAAGTTGAGAACAATGTCATATGAACCCTAACTATCCAATTACCTTTTTCTAGTCTACAAAACGTAAATTTTGGAAACCCCAATATGCCAAAAGCATACCAGAATTAAAATTTTGACTAGTGTAGCAGAAAATTGAAACTACCCTCCTTTTTTGCAGATTGAACCAAAGAAAAAATTCTCGAAGGTATTCTTTTGAAAATACATGTACAAATGTTCCCATAAAAAGCGGCAATCTAATCATAAAAGGGCATTTTTATTTCCCATCCTAAAATTATTTTGCATATACATATACAATTGGTACATGTATTTTCTTCATGTATTGTGTGCATGTGAATTACTTGGTGAAATCTATTCAAGGTCATGTTACACATGATAGAGTTCTGTCAAAGGATTTGTCCATTCATATCTTAGAAAACAATAAAAAAACAAAGACTCCGTCCATCTATTGTATGGAAACCATCAATCTTAGTTTTAACGCCTGAGTAAACAAAGCAGGCAAGGTAACCAAAGTTTTGTTATACATGCTTTGAGGAAATTAGCTCTAAACCTAGTTATTATTTTGTTATTTACTACATTTTCATTCTTTCTAAATTGCCATCAAAAATCGATAGTGAGCATTCAATAAAAACATATAGTTTAATTCCTTTATAAATTGCACTGATTTTATTTGCTGTCGTTAATAAGCCGTACTCATTGCCTTTACATACATTTACAAAATGTAATAACATTTGCTCCTTGGAAGCACGTTGCAAAACATACCATTTTCATACAGTTGCTACTTATATAAAATAAGTTTGTTGCTGATGAAAATAATAAGTTGAAATAGGTGAGGGTGTAAGGTAGAACATATCCTACTCTTGTGAAAAAGTGTTTTTTGCATTTTTTCAGCCTAAATATTAGCCATGCCAATCAGAAGTGATTAGATCCTTGGAATGTTCTATGCTGGTTTAATAATGGGATAAGCACTCTTTATAAACGCCCATTTAAAACATTCATTCTCATGTCTGGTCTTCAGAAAATTATATGGAAAGCCAATTCTGCCAAAAATGTCATTTTTAGCTCACCTGGCCTAAAAGGCCATGTGAGCTATTGCCATCACTATGCGTCCGTCGTCCGTCGTCCGTCCGTCCGTCAACAATTTCAAACATCTTCTCCTCTGAAACCGCTAAGCCAAATTAGATCAAACTTGGCCTGAATCATCATCAGGGTATGGCTTCTCAAACTGATGTTCAGTTTGTCCCTCTGTAAAACAACATGGTCGCCATTGCTAAAAATAGAACATAGGGGTAAATTGCAGTTTTTGGCTAATAACTCGAAAATTACAGATATAAAAAATCTGACACGTGGTAAAAATGATCAGCATGATGAGATCTATCCACTGTGCAATTTTGAAGAAAATCTGAAAACCTATCTCGGAGTTATAGCCCTTCTTCCGTTAAATTTTCAAAATTTTTGCATGTCTGTCCGTCAACAATTTCAAACATCTTCTCCTCTGAAACCGCTTAGCCAAATTAGATCAAACTTGGCCTTAATCATCATCAGGGTATGGCTTCTCAAACAGATGTTCAGTTTGTCCCTCTGTCGAACAACATTGCCACCATTGCTAAAAACAGAACATAGGGGTAAATTGCAGTTTTTGGCTAATAACTCGAAAACCGTTACAGCTATCAAAAATCTGACAGGTGTTAAAAATGATCAGCACGATGAGATCTATCCACTGTGCAATTTTGAAGAAAATCTGAAAATCCATCTCGGAGTTAAAAAAGGCGGGAAAATTCAACATTGTCCGATTTCAATGAAATTTGGTTTCCACATAGATATTGATGTTACGACTTCAAAACCGGTATTGAAAATTGTTTGTTGACCGCCATTATCAAAATGGGCGCCAAAAAAGGCGGGAAAATTCAACATTGTCCGATTTCAATGAAATTTGGTTCCCAAATAGATATTGATGTTGCGACTTCAAAACTGGTGTTGAAAATTGTTCGTTGACCGCCATTTCAAAATGGCCGCTAAAATAGACGGGAAAATTCAACATTGTCCGATTTCAATGACATTTGGTTTCCAAACTGGTCTTGATGTCGTAACTTCAAAACTGATGTTAAAAATTGTTCGTTGACTGCCATTTTTAAAATGGCCGCCAAAAAAGGCGGGAAAATTCAACATTGTCTGATTTCGATGAAATTTGATTTCCAAGTAGATATTGATGTTGCGACTTCAAAACCAATGTTTAAAATTGTTTGTTGACTGCCATTTTCAAAATGACATCTCGACTTCAAAACTGGTGTCGAAAGTGGTCCTTAGCAAGAACGTTTTTGTCAAAAAAGCCCAACAAAGAAATATAGTAAAACATGATCAGACTATAAAAACAGTTCAAGATATTGGAGGTGTTTGAGCTACGAAAGTTTGAGAAACTGAAGATCAACTGTATAACTTACAATGTTACCTTGATTGTGGCAACTGAAGCCAGGTGAGCGATACAGGCTCCTGGGAGCCTCTGGTTTTACTCTTTGTCGGTTTGGTTAATTTAGGATTTCTAAAAACCTCATTGCTTTTGTCTTTGTTGGATATTCTTACAATTTTCAGTCATTCAACATCGCTTCATCATTTTACAATTACAGTAAACCAGTCTAGTCCTTATGCCAGCCATCGTTAAAATGATCAATATTTGGCTTTTGTCGTTTTGAAATTGAAATTGACAGTGCGTGAAATGGTTTCGGAAAGGTCAGTTATAACTAAAAATGACAAAAAAAAGAATTCTGGTAGTAGCAGATACGTTTTGATCTTGTTTGGCCATTTTGATCTTATCACGATCTTAACAAACTTTACACAATTTTGTTAAGACTGTGTAAGATATTTAGTCGTATTTCAAGATAATTTTTTTTCAAGGACGATCAAAACCTGTTCAGTTTATCAAGATCAAACAAGATAACTGCGTTCAAAGACGATCAAGATATGTTAAGTTTGTTCAGATTAAACAAGATCAAATCAGGATCTTGTTTGATCTTAACAAACTTAATTCGTCTTGAAAATTCGTGAACGCAATAAACAAGTCAATCTTGTTTCATATTGAATTATCTTAACACCATGGGTCATAGCAACTTTTGGCTTCAAAAATATAGGAAAAATAGGATTTTTTTACAAGAAAATAGTACAAATATAGGATTTTTTGGCTTAAAATAGGACATTTATAGGACAATTTTACTGACAAAATTCTTTAAAAAAGAAGCTCCCAAGAGCCTGTATCACTCACCTGGACCATGGCCGATATAGATAAAAGGCATTTGCAATAGGATTCAATGTTAAACTATGTTTCCTGCTGGAATCCACTTTGGACTGGATTAAGACATTCCAAAAAATACAAATTTTAAGGGGCCACCAGAGGACTTTTTTATGATAAAGTTTAGTTCTTATTCGATTAGTGGTTCCAGAGACTTAATTCTTTTAATGGAACCCAATATAAATCTTAATGCTAGCAGCCATATTGGATGAGTTGTGGTGGTCCTCCTGGATACCTTTATTGGAAGGTACCATCAAAGTTCCATTCTGTTGTAAGTTGTTTCAGAAAGGATCTTAAAATGTGTTTGGATGTGTTATCCAATTTGACCCATTTTATACCACTTTTCAAAATTAATTTTGGCAGGGGTTTCCCTTATAATCTAGGTAATAATCATTGCTGAAAATAAAACATTACAAGCATCTTTCAAAAAATATTTGGGTAGGGGTTCTCCTTATTAATTAGTGTTTACATATTTCTGAAAACAAAACATAAATTTAGCAGAATACCTTTTTTAAATTAGTTTTCTTGATTGGTTTCCATGGCAACTGAGAGCTCCACAATCCATTACAATCCATGACAGAACATCATTCAAAAAACATTTGGGCAGGGGTTCCCCTTATAATCAAGGTAATACATATAAAACATTCAGAGTCCCCCTTCTTAAAAAATGGCCAGGGGTTCCCTTTGCCCTTTGTTATCTAGTATACATATTGCCAAATTCAAAAATATATCTAGCAGAATACTTTTTTTTCTAAAATTTCAGTTTTCTGGTCTAGTTTCAATGGCAACTGACAGCTCCACCATCCCTTACAATCCATATCAGACTACAATTCAGATAAAAATTTGGACAGGGGTTCCACATAAAATCGATGGGTCCAATGTAAAGACTATGTTCCCTACTGGCAGCCATCTGGGATGAAGTACGGACTTGCCAGATACCTTATCTAAGGACCACTGTGACTAGGTTTGGTTCTAATAGGACTAGTAATTTCTGAGAAGATCTTTGAATGTATTTTCTATAGGGTCCAATGTTAAAACTATGTTCCCCGCTGGTGGCCATCTTGGATGAGGTACAGACCTGCCAGATACCATTCTTAAAGGGGACCACATAAGGACTATTGTGACCAAGTTTGGTTCCAATTCGCCCAGTGGCTTCAGAGGAAAAGATCTATGAATGAAAAGTTTACTACAGATGCCAAGTGTTGGCAAAAGCTCAACCTCGCATAGCCAGGTGAGCTAAAAATGACTGACTCCAACTCCCCTTTCAGCTGTCCACAATTACCACTCCTTTTTATTTGAAAAATGGCTGTGCAGGCAAGAGTTGCCCTTTTTCTATTATTTACTTTACAAAATTTTTGTATATATACTTTTGCTCATGATAAATACAAATTTTATAGGTATTATAGGACAAAAAGTCCAAATATAGGACATTATAGGACATGTCTGGTTTTCATAGGAAATATAGGATTTATAGGACATCTGTGACCCATGGTCCAATGTTAAGCCCAAGTTCCGCGCTGGCGGCCATGTTTTTAATCTGATCAGAACGAAATGAGCAATCTTTGTAAAGGACCTTCCATACATCATTCCTGTAAAGTTTGGTTGAATTTGCTTCAGTGGTTTCAGAGCAGTAGATGAAACTGTGATTTTCCCATAAGGTCCTATGTTAAACCATGTTCCGTGCTGGGGGCCATGTTTTTCGTCGGATCGGAACGAAATGACCCATGTTAAGGACCTTAAGTACATTATTCCTGTAAAGTGTTGTTCAATTTGCTTCAGCCTTTTCAGAGAAGAAGATGAAAATGTGATTTTTCCCATAGGGTCCAATTTTTCCCATAGGGTCCAATGTTAAACCTAAGTTCCGCGCTGGCCGCCATGTTTTTTATCGGATCGGAACAAAATGAGCACTCTTTGTTAAGGACCTTTAGTACATCATTCCTATAAAGTTTGGTTGAATTTGCTTCAGCCTTTTCAGAGCAGAAGATGAAAATGTGATTTTTCCCATTGGGTCCAATGTTAAACCTAAGTTCCGCGCTGGCGGCCATGTTTTAAATCGGATCGGAACGAAATGAGCAATCTTTGTTAAGGACCTTCCATACATCATTCCTGTAAAGTTTGGTTGAATTTGCTTCAGTGGTTTTTGAGGAGTAGATGAAACTGTGATTTTCCCATAGGGTCCTATGTTAAACCCATGTTCCGTGCTGTCGGCCATGTTTTTCGTCGGATCGGAACGAAATGACCCATCTTTGTTAATGACCTTAAGTACAGCATTCCTGTAAAGTTTGGTTCAATTTGCTTCAGCCTTTTCAGAGCAGAAGATGAAAATGTGATTTTTCCCATAGGGTCCAATGTTAAACCTAAGTTCCGTGCTGGCGGCCATGTTTTTTATCGGATCAGAACGAAATGAGCAATCTTTGTAAAGGACCTTCCATACATCATTCCTATAAAGTTTGGTTAAATTTGCTCCTGTAGTTTCAGAGGAGATGATCAAAATGTGAAAAGTTAACGGACGGACGACGGACGCCAAGTGATGGCAATAGCTCACACTGACCTTTGGTCAGGTGAGCTAACAAAGGACACCACCAACAATGCTACTATCATACCATAGTTTATTACATTACAGGTGAAAATCCTACGATTTAATTGGATAATCTTAAGTCACTATATTTGAACAGTTATTTGTTTACCTTGACAGCGGGATTCTATACTTGACGACAGGACATGACTTCCAGTTAACTATCTTTCCAGTTTATTTTTCTGTTATGTACTAAAAAAATTATGGGCTTCTCCCTCAGGAACCGTTTTCCTATAGTGTTGTCTGGTGCATATCGTGCCCTGGTCTATCGGCTCGTGCACTATACGTACCAGAAAACACTACAGGAAACCTGTTCCCAGGGTAGAAGTCCATAATAGATTAATAGCTAATTAACTTTTATTAAATAATTAAAACATCAATACTTTTTTTAAAAACAGCTTATTTCACAATAAAACTCACCAGATCACAAGCATGCGTAATTCTTTCCACAATTCCATCATGTCCCATACTCTGTAAACACACCCATAAGGGGAGACAATTCAATTTCAACTGTGCATTGAAAGTATTAAGTCCAGCAGCTATAACTAAAGCTGGATCTTTTGTTTTGTATAATGTCTGTATCTTGTCAAGGAAATTTACATTGTCAATATAATATTATACATTTATTTCCCTTGCTTGATTTGTTTTCCCAAGGAAATCTTATTTCCTGAAGGTATAGTTTCCGAACGGACATAACAAAATAGACATTTGAAGTAATTTATCCGAAAAATGTTTGGAAAGGGAGGGAAAATTTCTTGTGTTTTTTATTATTCATTCCATAGCATAAATTTCAAGTCTGTCATCAAGAGTTTTACTGTAAATGTAGTAATTTTTGTGGTGTACTAATTTTCGCTATTTTCGCAGTTGACAAAAGACAGCAAAAATTGGTACATGTAACCGGAATATCTTTGTTAAAATCTCTGAACAATCAGAAGGTAGTAATATTTTCAGTTGTTCCTAAAACACTGCGAAAACTTATACTCGCAAATATGTCCCAGTTCATAAAACAGTGAAAACAAATATGTCCCAGTTCATGAAACAGTGCAAACAAATATGTTTACAGTTCTTAATTTAGAAGGATACACAATACGGTAGTCCTGGTATACCTAACCATCTTCCTAAATTTACTGTCATGCTATCACCACACTTGGCATTCTGTAGTGCTGTTGGTACTGAAAACATAGTCAGTGTGGCAAGGGAATTCCTGAAATGAAATGATTATTTATAGTTTATAATCATAAGTGGTGATGAATTTCTTTATAATCACCAAGCAAGAATTAGCTAATATTATTTAGAATGATTATAACATCAAAAATCTCCCCTTTTTTCAAAATTTTTTGTAGTTAAGGTGTCTGCAGGGTATTATTTTCCTATTATAGAATTTTGTGAAATTTTCTGTGTAGAAACATAAATGTATTGTTGTTCAAAATGTAAAATAAAATTTGGGGATCACCGTGCATTTAAGCGCAAAAACTGAAATTGAAAATTTCAGGATTTTACATAGAAATGAAAGGGAAAATGATTACATGACTGTATAGCTTGAAAAGTCTATTATAGAATTTGTTCATACTTTGCATGTGTTTTGAAGTTCTGATATAGTTAACATATAAAAAATAAAAATTAGGGGTCACCATCGAAATAAGGGAGATAAATTGCAAAATGTTAATTTCTCTAGTGATATCTATGTTAAATTCTTTTATCAAATTATCTCCCTTGCATTATTTCTGTGTTTCCATAAATCCAGCAACAGATTTAAAGCTCATGTGTTTTAGTTCACCTTTTGGTAATGGAAATGTTGTAAAAGGGATAAAGAATAAAAATTTGAAATACTTTGAAACTTTTTTTACATTTTAAATAATTATTTTGTAAAATTTCTTAATGAATGAAACCTAAATGAACAAGTATTAGACAAAAATGGCAGAATAATACCACTGAGACACTAGAGCAATATTTCAGCAATATAGAAAAACCTTCTAGTGAGAACTTTGTACAGTAAACTCCGCCCAATCGGATACAAGAATTGTCAGAAAAAATATTCTATTTGCCGGAGTATTCAATTGTCCGGTAAACCCATTTTCGGCAATGGGGAATCGTTCTGTTGGCAAGAAGAGGTTGAAATGTTGAAGGGCATGACACCATATAGAAACTTTGTATTCTAGAACCTCATTTTTAGACATTTTGTAGTTAAAATCTATTGTTTTCATTATAGAATCATTGTAAATTTGACAGATTACGTCACCATCATAATCGGGTCAAACTGTGTATTGCCAGCTGACTGTTGGAAATTAAACAATGTATTCAAAAATAAATAAAACTGTTTATGTATCTGAATAAACTTATTTTCCTCTGTTTTGTGTTTTTTATTTCCTCTCATCAGTGTATAATCATCCCTTTATTGGATCGTATACATGTAGTTACAATTTTCATCATGTGCTAAAAATAACTTAGG
>MJUU01000030.1:153872-165843 GCA_002080025.1 Modiolus philippinarum | reverse complement strand
AGGGAAAAAAATACCTGTTAATGATATAATTCAACAAATACTTAAACATGTAATTAAAATACCAGTATGCATGCATTAAACCCAAAAGAAATATTTGAAATGAATTGTTAATGTATTGCTAATTTCAATTCAGTGTTTACAAACAAAAAGTCCATGGATAACAATTGTTAACCCCGAACGAGTACACCTTGCTATTATTAGGTAGGTCAACTCGGGTCATCTAATTCATTAAGTTACTTTGTCGCCCTTAAAATAGAACAATCCAACACTTAGAAATTTTCACCTGTTTGAAAAAATTTAGAAAATGCACATGACTACAGACTTTTGTGCATGTTGTAAACGGCGAATTCAACATTTTTCAGTTATGTATGATCATTCTTGATATACATACCAAATATGATCAAGATTAGTGTAAAAATAAAGCTGAAATCGTGAGATTTCCATTATCTAAAGGAAGTGAAACCAACATTAGTATGTAAGTTGTTTACCACAAAACACAGGCCAATTGTAATTTTGGTTTCAGGGGTACATAGGGATCTGGAGTTGTGCCCCTTTTAACTTTGAAATGTGGGGTATCATGTAATGCACCATACCTATTTTTAAACCTTTTAAGCTCTTTTAACTTCTTGTGGAAACCTATTTCATGGGTACACCACTGCCATTGGTTTGTGGCGGAGTTGCACAATTGCTTTCCCTGCAAGGATCATTTGGTCCGACAATGTTACCTGTTACTGGGAGTGCCAGTCTGTCCTTTGAACTCTCCCTATGATGCATCAAACGGTCAATCAATAATGTACATTGATCTTCATGTGGTAGATATATATAGACTATATATCCTGGCCTTTTCACTGATACTGCTAATGTCTACTGAATGAAATACATGTTGATTCTTTATCAGGATTTTAGTTTGATTTTTCTTCTGTAGTGCAACATTGTTGTTTAATCTGCAGA
Organism: Modiolus philippinarum; assembly: GCA_002080025.1. Lineage (NCBI taxonomy): Eukaryota > Metazoa > Mollusca > Bivalvia > Mytilida > Modiolidae > Modiolus > Modiolus philippinarum. Next base: position 164,892 of record MJUU01000030.1, on the reverse strand, counting down.
GTAGGCTCCATGCCATTGCCAACAGATTAGCCCTGTGGCAAGCATTCCTTAATTAACCCATCTTTCCAAATTTTGTCCCTGTTCTTGTCATATGTACATGCATTTGTATTTCTGTGATATTATATATTCAAAAAAATTGAGAATATTCTTAGCTGAAAGGCTATTACTTGACATGTAAGACTTTGTTTGGTCAACTGGAAAGGGTAAGATTGCATGGTTTTGCAGCCTTAAAAGGTTAGAATTTTTCAGATTTTATGGATGCTGATTGAAATTTTGAAGGGGAGATAATTCATCCTTGTGTATTATCTGGTAAAAGGGGGAGGTATATCATTGTGTCCACAGACACTCAAATTTGCACTTACCATATTGATTCAGGGTTGAAGGAGCTGGTGTATAACTGGCTTCAATTCGGCCACAGCTCTTTGCCTCCAGTATTAATTAACACTATTAGGTAGGACTTATTATACCTCCCACAACAAAGTTAGGGGTAGATTGGAATCACCTTATCCATCCGTCTGTTGGTCCGTCCGTCTGTCTAAAGGCATTTTTGTCCAGAGCTTATCTCAGAAACCTTCAAAATTTCTCAATCAAATTTTGTATGCATGTTAGTAAATAAAAGAACTTATGCATTTCATATTATCAGATTGATTCATCGATTTTCTAATAAGTCATGTAAGTTATCATAGTTTTTAGCTCACCTGGCTATAGCCAGGGAGAGCCTTTGCCATCAAATTTCCTCCTTCGTCCCTCCGGCGTAAACTTTTCATTCAAAGATCTTCTTCTCTGAAACTACCAGGCCATTGAAACCAAACCTGGCCACAATAGTCCTTAGATGGTCCCCTGCAAAAAAGTTATTTTTCAGATCAGCGCTATATCCAAGATGGCCACCAGCGGGGATCATAGTTTTACCATTGGACCCTATGGGAAAATACTTTCAAAGATCTTCCCCTCTGAAACTACATGGCCAATTGAAACAAAACTTGGCCACAATAGTCCATACATGGTCCCCTTTAGAAGAGTCGTTTTTCAGATCCCCACTATATCCAAGATGGCCGCCAGCGGGGATCATAGTTTTACCATTGGACCCTATGGGAAAATACTTTATAAGATCTTTTCCTCTGAAACTACTTGGCCAATTAAAACCAAACTTGGCCACAATAGTCCTTAGATGGTCCTCTGCAAAAAAGTTGTTTTTTAGATCCGCACAATATCCAAGATGGCCGCCAGCGAGGATCATAGTTTTAACATTGGACCCTATGGGAAAATAAATTTTAAAGATCTTCTTCTCTGAAACTACTTGGCCAATTAAAACAAAACTTGGCCACAATAGTCCTTAGATGGTCCCCTTCAAAAACTTTGTTTTTCAGATCCCCACTATATCCAAGATGGCCACCAGTGGGGATCATAGTTTTACCATTGGACCCTATGGGAAAATGTTTTCAAAGATCTATTCCTCTGAAACTACTTGGCCAATTCAAACCAAACTTGGCCACAATAGTCCTCAGATGATCCCCTTCAGAAAAGTTGTTTTTCAATTCTCCACAATATCCAAGATGGCGGCCAGTGAGGATCATACTTTTAATATTGTACCCTATGTGAAAATAATTTCAAAGATCTTCTCCTCTGAAACTACTGGGCCAGTTAAAACCAAACTTGGCCACAATAGTCCTTAGATGGTCCCCTGCAAAAAAAGTTGTTTTTCAGATCCGCACGATATCCAAGATGGCTGCCAGCAAGGATCATAGTTGTAACATTGGACCCTATGGGAAAATACTTTCAAAGATCTTTTCCTCTGAAACTAACTGGCCAATTTAAACCAAACTTGGCCACAATAGTCCTTAGATGGTCCCCTTCAAAAACGTTGTTTTTCAGATCCCCACTATATCCCAGATAGCCGCCAGCGGGGATCATAGTTTTACCATTGGACCTTATGGGAAAATACTTTCAAAGATCTTTTCCTCTGAAACTACTTGGCCAATTAAAACCAAACTTGGCCACAATAGTCCTTAGATGGTCCCCTGCAAAAAACTTGTTTTTCAGATCCACACTATATGGCCGCCAGCGGGGATCGTAGTTTTAACATTAATATTGGACCCTTTTGGAAAACACTTTCAAAGATCTTCTCCTCTGAAACTACTAGGCCAATTGAAACCAAACTTGGCCGCAATAGTCCTTAGAAGGTCCCCTGCAAAAAAGGCTTTTTTCAGATCCGCGCTATATCCAAGATGGCCGCCAGCGGGGATCATAGTTTTAGCATTGAACCCTATGGGAAAATACATTCAAAGATCTTCTCTGAAACTTTCAGCCAATTGGAACCAAACTTGGCAACAATAGTCTTTAGGTTGCCGCCCTGCAAAGGAGTTGTTTTTAAAGTCTGCTTTAGGCAAGATGGCTTGCCAGAGGGGAGAAGATTTAACATTTGACCCATAGGGAAAACATTAAAAGATCTCCTGAAATTACTTGGCCAAAAATGAAAACATTCTTGGTCACAATGGGCCATAGTTGTTCCCGTTCGAAAAATTTGCCTGGCTTGTCTGCATCGCATTCAAGGTGGCCCCTGTGGGGAACATAGTTTAACCTTGAGACCTATCAGAAGCATATCGTGAAGCATTTAAAGATGTTCTCCTCTGAAAATATTTAGTCAATTGGAACCAAAATTTGACTCAATGGTCCCCTTCAAGACAGGTGACAGTAAAACTGCACCCAAATCCAAAATAGCTGCCAGTCTGGAATATAGTTAAACTTAAGATAATATAACATCAATGTCTATTAACAAATTTGAAAATAATGCCCTTAAAACATTGGGATATGTTAACTGCATATGTCAGCCGTGGCCCAGGTGAGCGATACAGGCTCTTGAGAGCCTCTTGTTTTTTTTCCTCCTTAGAATCTACACCAAAAAATTTGTCTGAGACTTATCTCAGAAACTCTTCTGAATTTCTTTTTCAAATTTTGTCAGAATGCTAATAAAAAAAATATAAGTCATATGTAAACCTGTGCACCTGGGATTTTCAGATTGATTCATCAAAATTTGTAAAAGTTACAGCGACTTTGATATTTTGGTAAGCAAGTAAACATATGGAAAATTTTTTTGTGTGGATTCAATCTCAGACCCTCTTTGAAATATATTTCTTGAATTTAGTCTGAATGTTAAGTATCGTATGAACATGTGCACCTGCTATTTTCAGATTTATTAGTCAAATTTTTAAAAGTTATTGCTACTTTTGTATTTTTCAACTTTGTATATTTTCTGGAAAAAAGTGGGAGGTATATCATTGTGTCCACAATTCGACTATGTTCACAACTGTTCTGTGTCCACACACACTCAAATTTGCACTTGCCATATTGAATCACCCTTCAATGAGTGGGGTATAACTGGCTACCATTCAGCCACAGCTCTAGTTCAGGTTTTACTGTATTTACACAAATGTTTTTTCAGTGCTAAAGTTATTGTCATTCGTACAAAACTGAATGCCTACCATCTAAGGTAGATTGAGCCTAATAAAAATATCAAACAGAATTTTCTTCTTTTAAGATATTTTGTAGTTCTTAACCCATTTGTTCCAAAAATGAAATAAAAATGATATTTCATTGGTCATCTTTTCCTGTTATCAGGCTTTGAAAATCAGGCCAATTTCACTTTTTTCCAGCAAAATTTACAAAGGAAACTATGCTAACATGCTTATTGTTAAGATTTCATATGAAATAAATATCAAATAGATTTTATTTTGATTTTGATATTTATGAGATATACACTACAGCTATCTGTTGAGCTGAAAAAAAAACCATAGGTCATGGTTTGATTTAGAGAGATATCTATATAGTTTACAAAGTAGACAATACTTTCTGGAAAAGGGAGCTAATTTGTGGGAAAAACAAATGGTATAAATCTGTCAATTTATAATGTTGTCAAAATGAAAAGGCTGAGAAATTTACTTACCGGCTTGAAAAATCAAGGCAAAATCTTGTACGACTCGAGTTTCATAATATGTGCCAATCGAATGTGCCGTGTATAAGTGTTGAGTAAGTGCAGCTATTTTAGGCAACTATTTTTAATTTGCTTTCAACACAGATCTTTTAATATTCTTTGGCTTGAAATGACATCTTGATATATCTCTATTAGTGCTGCCTTGAAATTCCACGAAAATAAACATTACATTGGTTGGATTTTCAAAATTTGTATGCCCCTCAAGAATTGGGGAGCATATAGTTTTGGTCTGTTTTTCTGTTTCAGTGTTTGTCCACAAAAACTTTAATGTTGGACATATCTTTTGAATGTTAAGTAATAGGTATTTCATACTTTGTAAGTATAACCTTTCAAACTATACCAAAATTTTGACTTATCTGTGACCTTGACTTTGGCATGTGATGGACTTCTTGGAAAAAAAAACTTTAACATTTGGTATATCTTTTGAAGGGGAAGTGATAGGGCTTTATATTTTGCATGTGCATTCCTTGTGCCAAGAAGTTTATATTAGTATCAGAATATTTGAGCTTGTGACTTTGACCCTGACATGTGAACAACTGCATAAAAACTTTAACATTGGGAATATCTTTATAAAAGTTAGTGATAGAGATTTCATATTTTACATGTATATTCCTTTTGGAGAGACCTTTCAATTGGTACTAAAATATTTGACCTCATAACCTTTACCTGGTAAAATTTAACCACAACTGTGAAATCATATATCTGTTTTATTTATATATTGAAACATTAAACACTTCTTTTAGACTATTAGCAAATGTTTTTAGCTCATCTGGCGAAGTGAGGGGGATTTTATGTGATATCCTTAGTGTGGGCATCAGTGTCTCGTTAGGAAGAATGGTTAAAAGTCCATTCCTGCTTTATTCAAATGTTGATCTGTATGATGCATTTTGGGATGACAAGAACAATGCATGCTTCAGATGATGACTGTGACCTACATTTTATGCATGAGCATCTTGGTAAGGTAGAATGGTTAAAGTCCATTTCTGCATACATTGTACTGACATGTGTCACATCAGCCGTTTATGTATGATGCATTTTGGGATGGCAACTGCAATGTATGATTCGGATGCTGACTGTGACCTTCATTTTAAGCATGAGCGGCTTAGTTAGGTAGAATGGTTAAAGTCCCTTTCTTCATACTGACATGTCCCACATCAACCATGTTGGTATGTATGATGCATTTTGGGATGACAGCTGCAGTGATGCTTTGGATGCAATCTGTGAACTACATTTTATGCATGAATGAATCTGTTCAAAAGAATAATTATAGTCTATTCCTGTTTACTGACATGTTTAACATTTGACAATGCTGCACAACGAGGTGAGCTTAGCAGGCTGCGGCTGCTTTCTATGTTTTGATATCTGTATTTGTATTGATAAAAAAGATCTTGTATATTATTCAGCATAGTTTTTTAAAACTTAAACATTTTGTAGTCTTTGAGGTTGAATGAAAAGTGACAGTGTTTTCATTCAATTCCATCCATGATACTTTATGCCACCTATCCTTGAAATTTTTATTTGACAAAATCTAGAGGCTCACCAAGCATAAAATAGCTAATTTATATTTGAGCTGACACAATGGAACAACCATCAAATTAAAACATTTCCATCAATTTCCAAATCAACAGTGAATTAAGATTTAAGAAATTTCATCTTTAGAAAAAAATTTAATCTATCCTTTTTCTGATGTTTGTAATTAATTATTTATATTTTCAGTTTGATGTAGAAATCCAAACCACTACCTAAGAAAGCCACCAAGAACAATGGATGTGACAGAGCCTGTTAACTTGATGAAATCTGTGTTCATATGTAACACATTTAACTTTCTGTTTGCTGCCAGTAAAGCATGCTTGTTTCCATTTTTAACACTTTACCTAAAATTACTTGGATTGACTGCTACAGAGACGGGAATTATTATTTGTGGTAAAACAATCTCGGCATTTGTATTTGCCCCACTTTGGGCAATGTGTTCGGCAAAGTTTAAGAAAAGAAGACTTGTATTAATGTTTTCTATATTTATGATGGCTGTCACTTATTTAGGGCTGACACTGGTAATGAATGTCAATCATGCTGCCGCTTCTTGTAAAAGTGAGGACGGACCATCAGGAAATATTGAAGGAAATTTACATGCGATTTTGAACCAGATAAAAACTTCCCGAAACCAAACACTGAGGCCAACAGTGTTCTCTCCACATAAACTTAATTCTACTGTTACAAAGATGGTCAATAAAACAGGTAACATTCTACCTTCACCAATTCCAACAATACTGCAGACGACAACGGACAAAAGTGCAGATTTGAAAAAATTGTTTTCTCAGGGAAGGAAATTACTTGTTGAAATGGGGTTGACGCAGTCAGAAGTTGATGACATGAATGATTCTGAATTGGTAACTTTGTTTCAGACTATGTTGTCTAGTAAGGAATGGGTCAGTGTTGCACAGAAACTTTCACCCGGAGAAATGGAAGAATTTTTTACTCTCCTAGATAAAGCTGTTGCTGCAATTAATAGGGGTGATATCAAACTGAAGAAACCGAAACGAAGCTTACAGGATACCTGGGAAAATTTCAAAGCGAATTTAAAGTCCTTGAAGTTGACATTGAATACAAAACTGTCTGAAGCTGAAGAGGAGGGTCAGATCTTTTTAATTATTCTACTAACATTGATATTTGGTGAGGTTTTGTGTTCACCCGTTGAAAAAATTGCAGATGATGCTTGGTTTGAGTTTTTGGAAAAAATAGACAATTTAGAAAAATATGGAAAGCACAGAATATTTACATCAATAGCATTCATCGTTTTTCCTTTAATTGTCACTTTAATTGTGGACAATACAAAATGTTTATTTAACCTGATGATGCATCCAATATCGCTACATTTCTACATGTTTGGTGGATTCCTGGGACTTACATTTTTATCAGCGTTCTTTTACCCTATGTCTGGTTCCGAAAAAAGAAAATACAAAACTAAAATCGTTCATGCGTTAAGTATTACGTGTTGTAAATGCGAAGGCTTTTTATACACGACTACACTGATCATAGTAGGTGCTATATATGCATCCTACAATAATTTCTTATTTTGGATGATAACAGAATTGCAAGGAAAAGAAGTGATAATGGGACTCTGTGTCTCTATCGCCAATCTTGCTGAAATACCAATGTTGTTCTTCAGTGGATCACTGGTAAAGAAGCTTGGAAATGGAATGGCATTATGTTTATCATTAGTCTTTATTGCAGCGAGGACTCTCTTTTACTCATACTTGTGGACTCCGTGGGCTGTATTACCTGCTGAACTTACTCATGCATTTACTCATACTATTATGTGGTATGCTGTTCTGAGTAATCCTATTTTCAATACAAATCCAACAGTTGATAGAGGTGTCCGGTCCATCTTTTCCAGTGCATATTTCGGAATAGGCTTTGCAGGAGGAAGCATCTTGTCCGGAATTATTTATGATATGTTCGGAGTAAATATTTTATTCAGAGGCTGTGCTGTCATTGCAATATCATGGTGTCCTATATTTGCTATAGTCCAAAGATGCTGTACACAGCCAGTAATAAGCGACATTAAATACACACGATTATTGACAGAGGATGTTAATTCTGACAGTGACGATGATTGGTTGGAACATGCATTGAAAAATGGTTAGGCAGTAATTACAGATCATACAGCATTTAAAAATATTTGCAATTTTATAAAAAAAGATAATAACAAAATATTATTTAAAAAAAATTAGATCATATCATAAATAATTACAGATTAGATTTAAATTATTCTATTTACCATTCGGTTCAACTTTTTAGGTAAGAAGTACAAAAATGTCCTGCCTTTCATTTGAAATGGGGTGGTTCCAGGGGGTGGTTATGTTATTTTGATTGTACAACATCATAGTTTGTATTTATTTCCATTAAGAATTTTAAGCAAACATATGAAATAGTATAGAAAAAATTGTAGTTACTACATGTTTACTTGATTTAGAAATCATATCCCTTATATACTTGTACTTCTTTGGGAAAAAAATTGACTGTATTTATTTTCATACAAAATTGGAAATTTGGAATTATACATGACATAAAAACACTAAATGTACTCAATTCATACGATATTTTTGAAAAAAAAATCTGTTTATATTTTGTAAGTACAGTAGATTTTCCATGGCTTGAACACCTTAGGGACTGATGAACACAGTTTGAGCTAAAAGGGGTGATCGAGGTATAGGGTCTGTAAGTCTCGTCATGTGACCCGGAGAAATCACAATAAATCGTCTCCCGCCAAAATATGACGTTGCAGGATTATGACGTTCAACGTTTTTGCCTGAAACATAATATGTTTTTGTTAAAAATGCAACTTCCGGGTACAAATAATGTACCCGGAAGTTCCAAAAATGGACGAGACTTACAGACCCTATTGTAAAACTTCAATAAAGGAGTCGAGTCGTCCATAGTGTTTGAGCTATGCATTTCAAGACATTGAAGTTCTACTGTACATGTATATGAAATTTTTGGATTGTTTTCAGAATATTGTACAAATGCATTACATTTATAATTTTTTTTGCATGGAATCTCATTGTATTAAAGTTACATGCATATTCTATTATTACCAAATTACTTTATAAATAAAGTTTGGGGAGTCAATCTAATTAAAATTAGATCTCCTGCCCCCCCCCCCTTTTGTTACATGACATGACAAAAAGGGGGGAGCCAGGTGATCTTGGTGAATAGTTTGAATATATATTACTTTGTATATATATACATTGTATTTGTATTTGTGTTGGGTTATACTAGTACTGGTATATGGAAAGGAGTATTATATTTGACAAACAAATTGTATTACATAAAATATGATACTCAGTAAGGTCTGTGGTTTAAGATAGTTTTTAGTTTAAGACAAGAATATTTATTGCACAATTTGTTATTTATTCAAATTATTTTATAGTCAGTAGGTGGTAGACTCAAGCATAGGATATACAGTTAAAATCAAAACTCTTGTCAATTTGATATGATAAATAACATGATGTATAAGCATAATATTTTTTTCTTTGATATTATAAATTTCAAATGTTCATCAAAAGGCAATCTCTAGAAGAGGGTGGCACAGGGTTATTTTCGTGCAGCATGTTTGATGTTTTTTATTTCACGTGTCGCCGTGTTGGAGGGTCTTTATTTGCCGTGTTTCGTGCATCGTGCAAGCCAATTTCTAATTTTTCGTTCCTCGTGTTGTGACATTTTATTTCTTGTATGCCCGTGCATGGTACCCCCCTGTGCGACCCCCCTAGAACATAAACAAACATATAACATGTTTTTTGTTAGATTTGTTTTTTTTTTAATATGCTATAGATAGTTACTGATGTATATTTTTGTTCAATACTTTGCCACCAAAGCTTTTGTCATTGTTTTGTACATTGCCTTGTATAAATTGTATTATGAATACTATACACTCATACAGACAAGATGTCAGCCAAGGGGAAAATGATTCACTTTATGTACCAAAATTGAGGAATTTTAGATGACGGTTCAGTTTAATATTGGGAAGGTGTCTATATAACCATATGAACTATACTGCTCTCATTTTAACATGTGGTATAAAAGACTATTGTTGGGCTTCTTTAATGACAATTTTTTATTGCAAAATAAAAAATGCATTACCTTTTTAGAATAAATCATTCAATTTATTCTAATTATTTCAATCTGCTGTGTTTTTCACGATGTCATAAATTAATGTGTTTTCCGTGATTTCATAAGCAAACTCAATGTCGGCATAGTTGGAAGGACCAAATGATAAACAAAGGTATTGTGATATGAATCATAATCATGATATGCAAGTAGAATATAGCGATATGTATCATTAGCCAAAAAAGTGTATGGTTACAACCCTAATGTCAGCAATGCCTTTAGTGAAAAAATATTGAATGTCTTCCACAGAATAGTTTACTGTGAAAGTACTATTGTTCGTGGGGTACCAATTTTCGTGGATTTCATGGTCGACTTAAACCACGAAATTTGATACCCAACGAAATACAAATCTCCCGTTGATTTGCACTGTGGAAAGTCTCAAACCACGAATTTAAGAACCCATGAACTTACGACTTGTCTGCAATCCACGAAAATTGGCATCCATGAATAAAAGTACTTTCACAGTATATTCATATCAGTTCTTCCATGTATAAAATTCAGCATTCCACTGATTGTGCCTTATGGTTGTTAAAGAGTAAATTATATTTTTTATTATATTTGTTTATTTATTGCATAGTTTATATATCTAATTGATCTCTTTATGATGAAAAACAATACATATGTATATGACATTTTTATACGACCACAAAAAGTTTTGCGGTCATATAATGGTATGGTGCTGTCGTCGTCGTCGTCATTGTCTGTAGACACTTTTGTTTTAATACGACCGCAAAATTTTTGCGGTCGTATATTGGTATGGTGCTGTCGTCGTTGTCGTTGTCGTTGTCGTTGTCGTCGTCATTGTTGTTGTTGTCGTCGTCTGTAGAAACTTTAGTTTTTGGTCAATAACTTAAGTTCCAGTAGATCAATCCTTATGAAATTTTAACATAATGTTCTTTGGTACAAAAGGAAGGCTTGGCTTAGTTTTGGTCATTGTGGCCCCACCGGTTTTTAAAAAAGGGGCCAAAAAGGGTTAAATTGGGTGTTTTCACATGTTTGTCTGTAGAATCTTTATTATTAATCAGATTTTGATGGGGTTTCTTTCAGTGTGCTCCTGAGGAAATTTCCAATCGGGAGTATGCCAACGATTTCATGTAGCATGTACCGCCCACGAGATAAATGGGGCCCAACAGGGGCAAATCTCCAAAAAAATAAACTAGATGTTGTCGGAAACGACAGCTATCCCCCCACTCCCTGTTTGACACAGAAAACAGTTGTTATACACCCTTGGCATAATTTTTTTCATTATCTTTGAAATCTGCCTATTGATAGTCATTATTTTTACTAAAAGAATTCTAGGATATATGGTTGCTAAGTAGAATTCCAAAAAATAAGTGGTCTTTGAGACTTTCAGGAAATTAACCA
>MJUU01000030.1:87551-100902 GCA_002080025.1 Modiolus philippinarum | reverse complement strand
TCCTACCCCAACTCATCATACTTGAACTTATTTCCTGTCAGCATCAACTATATTCTGCCTCATCTCATTTGCATATATTTTGCATAAATTTGCAAAGAAATGAAAATACGACTTTCTAGAAAAAAGCTCTGGTGGACAAAGAGTTAAAGTTCATCTTCTGTGAAGGATGTATGCTATTATCATTGAATTTTATTAAATACCTATTAGTCGATAATCAAAGTAAAATCATAATAAGAATATTTCCATGAAATCAACTTTATGCTTTACTGGTCACGAAATATACCATTCTTCAAAAGAGTTGTGAGGCAGGGCATTGTGTCTGTTAGACATATATTCTTGTTTCTATTTAAATTTCCAGTTGTAAACAATCGAGTTATCATGTTTTTCATTTGCATTTCGGTACAAACAACAGATTCGTCCTATTTTACACTTCTGTTTGTCACAGATTTGGATAGTTGAAGCATTTTTTACCTTGATTGCATCATATACCTATGAAGACCGAAGAATTCCATTACAAGAGCTTCGTTTTGGAACCCGGTTTTTGTCATACATAATAAGCGCCCCCCCTTTTTGCAAATTTTCTAAGCGCCCTGGGCGCTTAATACGAAGAATATAGTATATTTTATATTTTCAGACAATGTACATGTATTGTCTATATATTCACCTGTGACAGTTTACATGTACATGTGCAATTCTTTCAATACCATTTCCACATGTTTCCTACATGAAAAATGATTTTATTTTTTTTTTTTCAGTTGAAATTGCTTTTATAATTGATTTGTACTTAAGGTTTACTATCCAAAAATGACATTTTCTTCCTGATTTGAATCAGATTAATTTCTATTGTTCTAGCTGAAGAAGCTTTTGGCCTGTATTCTCTATTGATTTTTTTTCCTCTGAAGTCTGACACATTTTTGGTTGTAGATCATCTATATCATATTATATAATATATATAATATATAAGATGTTCTTAACACCTACCACTTGTAAATATATTGCCTTCCGTCTTGAGAAGTTTTATTACAAAGTAATTATATACTTTACCTTTGAATCCATGGGAAAATGTTAAACAAATTGAGCTACAAATGTATACTTTTAAAAAATGCTTTACTTATTTTCTCTTTTGTAACAAAGCGGAAGGCATACAATAACCAGCAAAAGGTGGTATATATGCATTGAACTCATAACACTAAACATGGTATATGTACACTTCCAGGGTCACAAAGTCAAGGCTGCAAATGGTGGATTTAAAAACTACATTACAAGTTAAAAACTTTGAGTACATTACAAGTTAAAAACTTTGGAGTACATTGCAAGTTAAAAACTTTGAGTACATTACAAGTTAAAAACTTTGAGTACATTATACAAGTTAAAAACTTTGAGTACATAACAAGATGGAAATACATCCATCCACCTGGAAACTAATTGTCATGAAACTTTCATAAATATCATGTATATCTTATCTGCAAGTTTTTCAGGAAAATCATGTGCTTGATTTTATGTCACTAATACCTTACTTCAGAGACCCTAGTTTCCTTTTGGGTTTGTTGGTTAAACTTTGATCCATCATGTATCATGAAGGCAGGATAAAGCACAGGCACTTGTTTCATAAGGAAAGTCATTCCCCTCTGCTCTTCTTCTACTAGAAGAGAGGGAGGGAATGACATTTTTTATGAAACAAGTGCCTGTAGGATAAAGCCATTTGGACCAGAATATGAAAACCTTGATTTTTGACATTGTTATTGTCAAATAATTCCAAAGTAATTGTAATGTTCAGTTTCATTGGTCAATGTCGTGAATAAAAAAAGAAATATTTTTTTTTATATTTCCTAGCCCATTAATCCGCTCCGCGAAAATATAGTGCAGCAAAGAAAGATGTCGTTTACTCTTGTCAAGCATTTTTAGCTCACCTGGCTATGCCAGGGTGAGCTTTTGCCATCACTTGGCGTCCGTCGTCCATCTGTCCGGCGTAAACTTTTCATTCAAAGCTCTTCTCCACTGAAACCACTGGGCCAATTGGAACCAAACTTGGTCACAATAGTCCTTGGGTGGTCCCCTTTAAAAATTTTATCCGGCATGTCCGTACCTAATCCAAGATGGCCGCCAGCGGGGAACATAGTTTTAACATTGGACCCTATGGGAAAACACATTCAAAGATCTTCTTCTCAGAAACTACCAGCNCAATTATAACCAAACTTAGTCACAATGTTCCTTAGATGGTCCCTTCCAAAAAAAGTATCCCGCAGGTCTGTACTTAATCGAAGATGGCCGCCAGCGGGTAACATAGTTTTAACATTGGACCCTATGGAAAAACACATTCAAAGATCTTCTTCTCAGAAACTACCAGCCCATTTATAACCAAACTTAGTCACAATGGTTCTTAGATGGTCCCATCCAAAAAAGGTATCAGTCAGGTCCGTACCTCATCCAAGATGGCCGCAAGCGGGGAACATAGTTTTAACATTGGACCCTATGGGAAAGACATTCAAAGATCTTCTTCTCAGAAACTATCAGTCCAATTATAACCAAACTTAGTCACAATGTTCCGTAGATGGTCCCTTCCAAAAAAGATATCCTGCAGGTCCGTACTTAATCCAAGATGGCCGCCAGCCGGGAACATAGTTTTAACATTGGACCCTATGGGAAAACATATTCAAAGATCTTCTTCTCAGAAACTACAAGCCCAATTATAACCAAACTTAGTCACAATGGTTCTTAGATGGTCCCATCCAAAAAAAGGTATCAGGCAGGTCTGTACCTCATCCAAGAAGGCCGCCAGCGGGGAACATAGTTTTAACGTTGGACCCTATGGAAAAGACATTCAAAGATCTTCTTCTCAGAAACTATCAGTCCAATTATAACCAAACTTAGTCACAATGTTCCTTAGATGGTCCCTTCCAAAAAAGGTATCCCGCAGGTCCGTACTTAATCCAAGATGGCCCCCAGCCGGGAACATAGTTTTAACATTGGACCCTATGGAAAAGACATTCAAAGATCTTCTTCTCAGAAACTACTGGTCCAATTATAATCAAACTTAGTCACAATGGTCCTTAGATGGTCTCTTCCAAAAAAGGTATCCGGCAGGTCCGTACCTCATCCAAGATGGCCGACAGCGGGGAACATAATTTTAACATTGGACCCTATGGGAAAGACATTCAAAGATCTTCTTCTCAGAAACTACCAGTCCAATTATAACCAAACTTAGTCACAATGGCCCTTAGTTAGATGGTACCTTCCTAAAAAGGTATCTGGCAGGTCCATACCTCATCCAAGATGGCCGCCAGCAGGAACATAGTTTTTACAATGGACCCTATGGAATTTACATTCAAAGATCTTCTTCTCAGAAACTTCTAGTCCAATTTGAACCTTTGCCCAAATTTTTGAATTTTTATTTGAATTGTGGTCTGAATGTTTTAATTTCAGCAACATGTATTACCTTGATTATAAGGGGAACCTCTGCCCAAATTTTTTTTGAATGGTGTTCTGTTATGGGTTGTAATGGATGGTTGAGCTTTCGGTTGCCATGGAAATCAAACAAGAACACTGTCATTTTAGGAAAAAAAGTATTCAGTTAAATTTTGTGTTTCCTATTGGAAATGCCTTTTATCTATGTCAGCCATGGTCCAGGTGAGTGATACAGGCTCTTGAGAGCCTCTTGTTTTAAACTAATTTGGAACTATAAGAATTAAACACTGGTTTTTAGGAAATTATGTACTGGTATGCATAAATTCCAGCAGGTCACTCACAAACTTTACATAAAGTCCTTTGGATCTTATTCAGTTTGTGAGTGAGCTGCCGGGTTTATACATACATAAATTCTTAATAACCTGTGTTTAATTCTACATCACATTGGGCTTCTTTCTTGTACCGTTGTCCCAAATTTGTTATGGCTTACATTTTATACCTATTGATCAAAACAGTGACCCATGCATATCCTTGCATTCCATTCATTGGGACTGAGAATGTTTTTGTCTGTTGTAACTTTTTATTATACCCCGCTCCGAAGGAGGGATATACTGTTTTACCTCTGTCCGTCCGTCAATCCGTCCATCCATCCATCACACATATTTTTGTCACATTTTTCTCAGCAACCACATATGACAGTCACTTGATATTTGGTATGGTGCTTCAGTATGGTGTCATATACTGTGCCTGCCCTTTTCGTCCATATCAAATCACCACTTCCTGTTTACCAACTTTGTGCCTTTTTTACTTTTCATTTTCAAAATTGGACTTTTTCGTCACATTTTTCTCTGCACCTGCATATCACAGCCACTTGATATTTGGTATAGTGCTTTAGTATGGGGTCCTATACTGTGCCTCCCCTTTTTGGCCATATGGAATCATCACTTCCTGTTTACTGACTTTGTTTGTTTTTTAATTTTCATTTTCAATATTGGACTTTTTCGTCACACTTTTCTCATCAACTGCACATGACAACCACTTGATATTTGGAATGGTACT
This sequence comes from Modiolus philippinarum, assembly GCA_002080025.1. Classification (NCBI taxonomy): domain Eukaryota; kingdom Metazoa; phylum Mollusca; class Bivalvia; order Mytilida; family Modiolidae; genus Modiolus; species Modiolus philippinarum. The sequence goes on along the minus strand of MJUU01000030.1, from coordinate 96,438 downwards.
TTAGTGTGAAGTCCTATAATTTGTCTCCCCTTTTCAGCCATATTGGATTACTACTTCCTGTTACCGACTTTGTGCCTTTTTTACTTTTCATGTTCAAAATTGGACTTTTTTGTCACACTTTTCTCAACAACTGCGCATGACAGCCACTTCATATTTGGTATGGTGCTTCACTAGGAGGTCTTATTTTCCCTTTTCAGCCATATATAGAATCATAATGTCCTATTTACAAAAAATGTACCTAGTTTGTGTGTTTTTCCTTTATATTTCCCAAATTCACTTTTTTTCTCTGCAACTGCGTAAATGCTTGTAATGTGTCCACGCTTGTACTGTGATCAACCATGTATTGTGTCCACACACACTTAATTTTGCACTTGCCATATTGATTCAGGGATTCAGGGTTCAATGAGCGGGGGTAAAACTGGCTGCCATTCGGCGAGAGCTCTTGTTTCCAATTGTTACCAAATGAACCTCGTACTGAAATTATATTTTTAGTACAGATGAACCAACACACCCTGTTTTAGTTGGTTTTTTTTTTTATTACATTAGAATTTTTTATAGATTAATGTTTTGTTTTGTGTTCCACTCCCACACATTCCATGGAAGTTTAAATGTCAACAGTTTTCATTTACAAATGTTACATAATATAATGTGTGGTTTTAAAGCATTCCTTTTTTTCATGTAATTTTTCTGTCATAACAGCTGACTACACTCATGCACCTGTGCTCACATTAGCAAAAGGGCATTTTATAGATTTAATGTATGAACTGGTGATATCTGATGTAAAATGCTGTAGTTCTTGTTGCCTCTACAAGTTTGNAGATTAATGTTTTGTTTTGTGTTCCACTCCCACACATTCCAGGGAAGTTTAAATGTCAACAGTTTTCATTTACAAATGTTACATAATATAATGTGTGGTTTTAAAGCATTCCTTTTTTTCATGTAATTTTTCTGTCATAACAGCTGACTACACTCATGCACCTGTGCTCACATTAGCAAAAATTTAATGTATGAACTGGTGATATCTGATGTAAAATGCTGTAGTTCTTGTTGCCTCTACAAGTTTGAAGTATACTTAAAAAAAAAAAAACTTCTTCATTATTAGAAACTTTCAATTAAATGCTCACAGTAGCTAGAAAGAGCATTTGCCATGGAATTTTTGTCCATATCATTTTCTCATCTGTCACCTGTCACTCCACTATGCCAGTAGAAATATTAGTCTTTGGGTGATTGTCTGTAAAAATAATGTCCACCATATCTGCATCTTATCCAAGGTATATCCATAGGAACATAGTATTACTGTAAACACTGGACCCCAATAGTCTACTCTGAGCTCCAGACTACACGACCAATATTAGAATCTACCTACGATATACTAATAGTCAATGGGATGTCCAATTTTGTAGGAAAATGCATACCAAGAATACTGAAATTACTCCGTAGATGTTAGGCAGATTTCACCTGATCCTCATTAGAATTGTGATTATTGTGCAAGACCCACATGAACTATGGAAAAAAATCAAAGATCTCCTCAGGAACCAAAGCTGGTGAAAAAAAGGCTTGGTAAAGCCCTCAAAATAATGTTGATCATACCTCATAATATAACTATGGACCCTATGGCCTGTTGGATTATCCGAAGGCCATGATGCCCTTCAGCGATATAGAATCTTTAGAATCTCTTGTTCAAGTTTAATCACAAATGCAATATGTGGTGTAAATAAATGCAATATAATTGAGAAACACTGGATATTATTTTGCAACCCATTGTTATTTTGCTGAAAAAGAATTGTCTCGGAAATAAGATAATTTGACATTTATTTTCTTCACTGTCAAGTTTGAAATCTAATGAAAAATAGCTATAGGTCCAGTTTAAGCCTCATACAATGTATACCGGACTTGTTATTTAACCATATCTTAGCTATAGGTCTACAATATATATACTGTAAACTGGGAAATTTTCGTGGCAGTTTTATTTTCGCGATTTTCGCGTTTGGAAAGGAGGCATGAAAATAAAACTGCACAGATATACTTGTCATCTATTGAAGTCAATGCATGGTCAACAATTTGACAGCGCGAATTAAAAACTGCATGAAATAAAATTCTGTCAATTTACTTCGAAATAAAGACGGCGTGAAAATTTGGCAGTTTACATTATATGCAGGTCTCAAGCCACTCCAGCTCTGAATACATGTTAAAGTCAGTTTCACTTCCTCTAGATAATGGAGATTTTACAATTTCTGCTTTATTTGAACATAAATACTTTATCTAAAGTTTTGCATGTAGATCAAGAATTACCATGCATATCCGTAAAATGACATTGTTACAATTTAAGACATGTAATAGTGCTGTGTACATGTGAATTTTCCTTGTTTTTGCGTGACAGGTTAATTAAAAGTCCTAAGTGTTGGATTTTTGTATTTTGAGGGCGAACAGGCATGTAGATTTAATCAATAGGCAAGATACATTTGGTTAATACTGGATCACCTGTTGACAGGTAAAAGGTGACCTTTCCCACGTCAGATTAGTCCATTCTTGGTGACAATTGCGCACGGTAAATATTTTCCATTCAAACATAATAGAGATTTTTAAAAAGTTATTTTTCTTCAAAAGTATATGACTTGTTGATAAGTAATTACCGATTTTTAGAAGTGTATGATATTTTTACATAGTCATGCATAATTTTGAGCCAAAATACAGAAGAATGCAAAATCCATTATCTAAGGGAAGTGACATAGAGTTTAGATCCTTAAAATTATCCCTCATAAATAAGAAATTGTATCATCTGTATGTACATGTAGATCTTTTCCATGTAGCACATTAATTTTCGTACTCACTTCATTTTCTGTGCTTTCCTCTAATCATTTAACACCATGGCCATTAATCTTTAACATGGTAGCCGTTAACATTTAGTTTGGTTACTTACGGAATTAATATTGATGTTGTAGTTAGAAAAGGAACTTTTAAGGATATGGTACTAAAGGGATGGAGATACATTGTGCTCATATGAATCTACATCAGGACCACAAAAGTCTGTAGTAAACATTACAACAAATATAAAAATATTAATCATCATAACAACAATTTGACATTGTAGCAATATTTTGACACTGTAGCAATAGCTGGCAACAATCATTGTAACAACACTTGGTAACTTTCACGTAACAGTTGGCAACAGTCCCCATAACAACAGTTGGCAACATTCATGTTACAGCAGTTGGTAACAATCACCATGACAACAGTTGGCAACAATCACCATGGCAACAGTTGGCAACAATCCCAACACACAGTTGGCATCAATCCCAACACACAGTTGGCAACAACCACCAAAACAACAGTTGGCATCAATTCCTGTAACATTATTTGGCAATGAAGATCATTGTTATAGTTGGCAACAATCCCCTCAACAGCATTTGATAATAAATATCTTAAAACAGTTGGCATCAATTCCCAATTACAAAATTTGGCTACAAACACCTAAATAACAGTTGTCAACACACACAATTTATAGTATGTTAAACTGTTCATATTGGGATGATAGGCAATCTTTCATTTATATCATACAGTTGGAATTACTAAAGGATAAATGTACATGTATCTTTTTCATATGTATATCAACAACTTGCTTTATAATGTGCTGCTACTTTACAAAAGTAAGGATTGCCACAAAGATGAACTTAAGAGTTGACCAGTGTTTGCATTTACTGCTTAATGCTGTATGCCTGTATAACAATGCAATATTAATTTCAGTGCTTTAAGGTGAAAAAACGGAAAGAATCTTTAATCAATGCACTATGCTTTTGATATGGTGTAGGTGGTTCTTCACAATATTTGAACTTGATTGTCAGCTTATACTTCAGTTTACCTTTTGTATCTTGGCTTCATATACATATTTGTTTCATTAGCTTCTTTTTGTTCGCTGATTATGACCTGGCTTAGCTTCGTTATGTTTGTTTTGGCTGTTGTATTTTGGACATCCCTGCTTCACATGTCTGGTTGATATTTACCCATCTTTTTTCCTGTATAAAGGTATGCTGACGACCACCACTACCACCACCACTGCCGCCACAACAACCACCACTGCCGCAAAGACCACCACTGCCAAGACAACAACAACAGAAAAAATCACCACCACCGCAATGGCTACAACAACATTTAAAAGGACCATCACAATTGCTACAACATTACCAGCAACAATTTCCCCCATCATATCTATTGTTCATAACAAACTGTTGGAGGCTACCACACCTAGGAATGGACACTATGTTATTGTACAAGGAATCGGACCAGGTTTGTTACTTCATATGTCCTTCCTATCATGCTACACCAGCTTGTTTGTACCAGTACATAGTGAATGTTCGATGTCCTCTTGTAGAGTTCATGATAAGTTGTGCATCTTGATGTCATATTTTCATTGTACTAATTAATCCAGGTAAAAAAGCAGCAAAAAAAATACGAATGTTGCATGCATTGCTAATATTACAATTGTACATGAATTTACACCCAATCACGCTGAGAGTATGAATTAGCCTCTTATTATTAAGATCCAAGAATATCAATTGAAAAATATTCACCATTTTCAGAATAAATATAATAGATATTTATGGATTTTCATAACATTGAGTGAGGCTCTTACACTTTAATAGGAATAAGTGTGATGGGTTGACAGTATGTTCATTATGATTGAAGGCAAAAAAATTTCCCCAAACAAGCATTGTTGTTGCCTTTAACTATTGCATGCTGGAATGGACATCAGTGTTTGTAAAGACAGTTGAATTATTATGTATTTATAATTTTCTGGCTCCACGAATATTGTGAACCTCTCTGGATCGACCTACCATAATCATAAACCATACTGATTTTATGGATAAAATATAATAAGCCCTGTGTTGTCCTGTTCATACCCTCAAATTAAACATGACATTTAACGGAGTGAAGCATGCCATATTAATTTAACATACAGGAAACAAAGTAAATACAGGGGGATTCTTAGTATTGTATAACTATAAAGAAAACCACAAGACCATAGGGAGGTCCTAGAAAAATTTTGTCTTGTCCTTGACAAAGAAGTAAGATAGAAAAAACAAGCGTTCCATGCCAAGTTTTGTGGTCAGTATGAAAAACAACTGTATAACAGTTAACCTTCTAAGCTTCTTGCATGTCTGTTGATATTTGAGATGGCATGCCTGATCTAATATAAACAGTGTCACATGTAGAGTGCATGTTTTTATGAATGATATGTGGGTGTCTACACAGCATGTTGTTTTATCATCTGTTTCCTCCCTCTAATTTATGTGCTTTGTTTAGTTTTACTTTTGTTTTTATAATTTAATAAGAGGTGTTGTCTAATATTCTCAAGAAGGACTTCTAAAAATACACTTTATTTAGCCGACATGCTTTTGATTTTGGGTGGAGGTATTTTATAGCCTCGCCCAATTGTTGAAATTAAGATCTGATATGACAGAGTTGTTGACATACTTGATTTTATCTAAAAAAAATAACGTATCATGAGTAAAACTAAAAAGTAAAATTGTGTCTTTGAAAATAACAAGAAGAATATTTATTCACCAAGAATACAAGAATATTTATTCACCATGTAAATAACATGTAAATTCTTAATTAGGTTATGATATGCTGGTAATAGCTGAATTCATACAGACTCCAAATGCCTGCTGCGCTATCTTCAGACAGAATGATTTAGATTTTGTAATTAAGGGGATGCGAAAAATCTGACGTTAAAAAGAATATAATTAAAATTTTATACAAATTTTGCTGTGGTAATAAATTTGTACACATTGCAGTATTACATTTTCCCCCTTAGCACAATTAGGGGCTATTATAGGTTAGATCACAGGGACTTGCTCCCTGGAGCATGTCCCTGTCGTCAAGTTAAGCTTATTATGTCTCCCTCTCTCAAGGGGGAGACATTGTTTTTGTCTTTCCTGTCTGTTGTCCGTCCATCAGTCCGTCTGTTAGTCAGTCCATCCCTCACAAAGTTTGTGGTCGCCAGTTCTCCTACATCTTTCATCGGATTTCAACCAAACTTCATAGGATTGTTGACCATCATGACTAGTTGTGCATATCATTTCACTGGATTGATAGGCTAATTTTGTTTTGGACTTATGCCCCTTTTTTACTTAAAATTTTGAAACATTGGCACCAATTCTCCTACATCTTTCTTCGGATTTCAGCCAAACTTCACAGGATTGTTGACCATCATGCTTAGTTGTGCAGATTGTCTCGACGGATTGTTAGACAAGTTTTTGTGGGAGTTATGCCCTTTTTTTGCATACAATTTCCTTAATTAAGTTTGTGGATGCTAATTCTCCCACATCTTTCATAGGATTTCAACCAAACTTCACAGGATTGTTGACCATCATGTGTAGTTATGCATATCGTCTCGTTTGATTGATTGGTCAATTTTTGTGTTATTCCCCTTTTTTACTTAGAATTTGCTTAAATTAAGTTTGTGGATGCTAATTCTCCAAAGGATTTTAATTTAACTTCACTGGATTCTTGACCATCATAATGTCTAGCTGGAGTGATCGGCCACTCAGTGGCAAGATAAAACTTACTTGTGCTTTATCACTCAAAGAACATTACAAACAGAGGGGAGAGACATTTGTTTTTGTATCAAAAACACACTTCTAGTTTTATTTGCTAATAAAATGACAAAAAGGGATAAGATACAAGTTAAACAAACTTATGAAGTCTTTCCCAAGTATGTATATGCATAGGTTTTCCAAACCCCTCACCATTGAATAATTGGCTCTCCCACCACCAATACCCCTTTTGCAAAAAAACCTGATTTTCAGGAGTTTACTTATTATTTAAGGGATCTAGAAAATTTGGATTGGTATTTATCAGTAAAGTTTTATGTGGTGACCTTTTTTTTTATAAACTCATACTTTGATTAATTCATCAATTCACAGATGGCTATATTACCCACGTTATGGAAAGTTGGACATGTTATACAGAAAAATTATTTGTTGCTAATGTTTGAGTCATTCCATTACTTACTAAGAAACAGTGTAGATTCATCAATATATTGATTTGGCATTAATTTGTTACTGAATCAAGGAAAAAATTAAAATAGTTGGTAATTCTATGAATAATTTGGCCATTGTACAATCTATGACTAGAGCTAAATATTATCGTCTGTAATAATTATAAACAATTAAGATAGAGTCTGAAGTGAAATGTTTCACATTTCTTTCTAATTATTTATACATGAATAACTGTTTTGACACATGAAACCATTTTGTTTGTACAATCTGTGTAGGCGTCTATAAACCAAGGTCATATTTTTGATTTGAATGTTTGGTTTTTGATAGTAAAATTTATTTTCATAATATTAGTATTGAGATAAGCAGATAAGGTTACCCACACATATTTTAGGGATTTTCACAAAAATCTCAAAGTTCAACAACGGTGTTATTTTTCTCTGTTGGATTTCCTTAAATAAGCTAAACTTAGTACAATGTGCCCCAAATTGCTTAATACAATTTCCTTCTTAGCTGTTATTCTACCTAAAATAAAAAGGCAAATGCTTCCTTTTTTTCTTTTATTGAATCTGATGATTTCCAGATATTGCTTTGAAAAATTTGTTTTTGTTTATTTAAAAAAAACTGAAATGAGATTGTGAATAGTGTCATATTTTAGGATATGGTCTTCAGTAAAAACCACAAATGATACAATAAAATTTTGATATGGTCTGTGAATAGGGTGTGTAAGACCGAGAATCAATAGTAAAACTTTCCATACCAGTACATGATGTTAAATCCATAATAAAATAATTCCTATAGATCCTCATCCATTTTCTCTCAAAATTTGGGCGGGCGGGCAAATTTTGTGTATTTATATTTTTTATCAAATTTTACGAAAATTACTGCCATTTTATATAAAAGAATTTACCCAAATTGACCAAAAAATCCAAATTAATTTTTTTGAGACGGGTGAAAAAAATCAGGGCGGGCAAGGATGAGAATCTAGGATATTTTTTATTATGGCCTAAGGCATAATGACAATTTTGTGAGATATTTATACATCAAAATATGACGTCTTTGGTAAATACAGCAGTTTCAAACATACATAAGTTATGGTCCCTATTACAAAAATTTGGCTATTCAACAGATTGTTCTATGATTTTTCTGTATAAACAAACATACTCACACACATTAAAAAGATTTTCCATGTAAAGCCCTGTATACACGATCAAAGTTTTTCATCCAAAACTTGGTCCAAGTTCTTTTGATTCAAGTTTTTGATTGTGTATACTACCTTCAAAAACTTGAATCCAAAACTTGAATGGACTTGGATGGAATAGAACCTCATCCTATTTTTCTTGAAACTTGGATGCAACTTGTATGGAAACTGACCAATCAGAGTAAAGACCCCCACTGAGGAATCTTTGTCAAGTGTATAAAGTAAAAATACACGTGTGAAAAACCTGCTTATTCAATAAAATATTGGGGAAAATAGAAGCAAGATGGGCACTTAGAAATGCATAAACAGGTCGACCATCATACAACAAATTGACTAAATGGAAGAAAGTCCCATTTTTTGGGATGTGAAGGACAAGTGATACTTTTGTGTCAATATTGACTTTCTTTCTGACCTTAGTCTCCTTCGTACAATTATTGTTCACAACAATACTAGACATACTACAATCTCTTCCTCGGTCGCCATTTTTGTCTCGCCTGCGACGAAAGTCGCTGAAGGCGAGACATAGGTATAGCAATCCGGCGACGGCGACGGCGACGGCGGCGGCGACAGCGGCGGCGGCGTAAACTTTTTTCTAAAACCTTCATAACTTTTCAAGGGTAATACATACAAACATCATCTTTGGTCCACAGCACCACCAAGTGATGACCTTTCCAGCAGCATATATTTT
>MJUU01000030.1:73424-86850 GCA_002080025.1 Modiolus philippinarum | reverse complement strand
GTTAAGTTTTTCTGCTTAAGTCCATTTCTCAATAACTAAAAGTGGTAGGTTGATAATATTTGGTATGTAAGTTGGTCTTGGGTAGTACATGTCAGTCTGGCAGGTGAAGTTTTTCTGCTTAAGTCAATTTCTCAATAACTAGAAGTGGTAGGCTGATAATATTTGGTATGTAGGTTGGTCTTGGGTAGTACATGTCAGTCTGGCAGGTGACTTTTGTCCTTGACCTCAATTTCACGGTCTAGTGGCCATGTTAAGTTTTTCTGCTTAAGTCCATTTCTCAATAACTAAAAGTGGTAGGTTGATAATATTTGGTATGTAAGTTGGTCTTGGGTAGTACATGTCAGTCTGGCAGGTGACTTTTGTCCTTGACCTCAATTTCGCGGTCTAGTGGCCATGTTAAGTTTTTCTGCTTAAGTCCATTTCTCAATAACTAGAAGTGGTAGGTTGATAATATTTGGTATGTATGTTGGTCTTGGGTAGTACATGTCAGTCTAGCAGGTGACTTTTGTCCTTGACCTCAATTTCACAGTCTAGTGAGCATGTACACTCTTCTGATTAGTTCACTTAGATTTCACATCAATTTAGAGTCCAGCAGGGACAGGCGAGACATCCTTTAGGGTCATCACTTGTTTATTGTATCTCCTGCCAAAACTTGGGCATATAATTAGTAAAAACTTGGATAGTGTATACAGAAACTTGAATTCAAGTTTTCTTGATCCAAGTTTTCTTGGACCAAGTTTTTGATGAAAAACTTTGATAGTGTATACAGGCCTTAAGTTTTGTTGGGCATTGGCAAACAGATATTGAAACAAACAAGAAAATCAATGTATAGAGGTGAGAAAAAATAAATAGACAAACATTAACACCACAATCATGAAATACTAGTACAAAGCATGCCCACCACGTACATCCCAGCACTGGTTTGGTCCTACTACAAAATACAATATATATACAGTAAAGAGCTGCGAGTACGAACTATTAGAACCACAATGCTAAGCTTTTTAGGTTTAATTTTAAATCAAACTGTTTTAAGATTTTTTTTATACTCATTAATCCATAAAGTTAATCATATGATGATGGTTTTACTTGAAAATGGTCTGATATTTAAAGTGAATTCAGAAAATGAACCCACAATAAAACCAAATAAGGTGATCATTGATTGAATGTGACTAGAACATGGGCTGATTTTGTGCATACCATCTTATCTGTATACAGGATGTGGTCTGATACAGTTGTTTACAGTATTACAATATTTAGTGTATTGATTTGTAAGTGTTTCCTTGAAATGCTTCTTTATTTAATTTTTCAAGTGCATGGATTTCTCGCTATTGATTTCTCACACATAATACTAAAAAAATATGTTATTTACAGATCTAGAATTCTTCTTCTACACATTTCCAATTAATGTATATTGTTTTTATAGAGGGAATGTCTAATAAACAGTCTTGGGGTGTTGCAATTTTCTGAAATTAAGACAAGCAAAACAGGAAGTAAAAATCACAAATTAACCAGTATAAACATAAAGTACCAACTTTGATATAATAAAGAATATAATTGTTATGTGATACTTAAGTCACTTTGCTCACAGTATCATTCAGTAAATGATTTATTTTGACAAATAAATAATTCTTTATTGCAAAATTTCACCCCTAAGGGTCAAAGCAATACAATACAACACAAAACATATAATACAGCATCTAATGTGTAGAAGAAGAATTCTAATAAACTGTACTCTAAGTAGTAAAATTAGTATTTTTGTCCAGAAAAAGAGAAGGGTGTTTATTGTACATAATAAGGTATTATGATCAATAATTGATTAACTGCAAACATTCAGATATATTTATATATATATAATTTGTGAATTTGTTGATGTTTGTCATTCAAAGAAATTGATAAAATATCTTTTGTAAAGTATAGGTCTAGATGAATGTATATATTCAACATACTTGTATGAAAAAACTTAGTTATTGCTTGGCTTTATTTCTAGAATAATGTTGGTAATGAAAGTTTTTTTACATATAAATGTATATAAAGCTACTTATAGAATTTAGAGGTAAAAAAAAACAAAACTAAAAAAAAATCAATAACAAACAAAAAACAAAATTTTCAATCCTCCTGTTTTGATACTAGTTACATACATGAACTCATAACCCTGACTTTAAGGGATATCTGTAAAATATATTGAATTAAAACTTTCAGCAGACATGAAGTATAATATAAAAATACAGCAGTACTGTTATAAAAAAAAAAAACAAAAACAAAAATAAAAAGAAAATAGAGTAAATATGTTGTTGACTGAATCTGAGTAAAACACAACAAAACATTTTTTCACACCATGGGCCTGAGCAGACAAAAATTACTCATCATGGCAGCAATTTATATCTTGCCCTGTATATAACAGAATATTGAGTAATCTAAAAAGGGAAGAAAAATGTACCGGATGTCACAAATAATCTGTTATCCTAAGTTCTAGGTGCAACTAGAAAATGTCTTTAAGATATGAGGTCCTTATAGTATGGAAGAGGAAAATATACCTAGAGATCTACTTGTAAGAGCTCTGAACACAACTGGAGGTCCTAAATAAGACAGGAAAATATTAAGTAATCTAAGATCACAGATTTGGGCAGTATCTGAGGTACAATGGTGACTTTAGGTCTTGGATCAGACTATATCTGAGGTCCTATGGTGACTATACTGGTGGGTCTTGGATCAGAAAATATCTGAGCTCCTATGGTGACTATAGGTCTTGGATCAGACGATATCTGAGCTCCTATGGTGACTATAGGTCTTGGATCAGACGATATCTGAGGTCCAATGGTGACTATAGGTCTTGGATCAGACTATATCTGAGGTCCTTTGGTGATTATAGGTCTTGGATCAGACGATATCTGAGGTCCTTTGGTGACTATAGGTCTTGGATCAGACGATATCTGAGGTCCTATGGTGACTATAGGTCTTGGATCAGATGATATCTGAGGTCCTTTGGTGACAATAGGTCTTGGATCAGATGATATCCAAGTTCCTTTGGTGACTATGGGTCTTGGATCAGATGATATCTGAGGTCCTATGGTGACTATAGGTCTTGGATCAGACGATATCTGAGGTCCAATGGTGACTATAGGTCTTGGATCAGACAATATCTGAGGTCCAATGGTGACCATATGTCTTAGGTCAGACGATATCTGAGGTCCTATGATGACTATAGGTCTTGGATCAGACAATATCTGAGGTCCTATGGTGACTATAGGTCTTGGATCAGATAAGGTCTGAGGTCTGAGGTCCAATGGTGACCACACAGTAAGATTTCAGTTTGGATACATTTCTACTTACAGATTCCTCAGCAGTAGAAAAAGTTGCACAGAACATGAGTCCAAAAGACAGAGGATTGAGTGATTCCAGTAAAGGTATGTTTGAGGATTAAAATATTTCCTTTTCTACAATTCAGAAATTGACTATAGTACAGTTTGTTTTGTAGATGCCAGCATCCATCATTTAAATTGACATTTTATATATTTGTGTGTAATTTATATGTTATGTCATTGTTTATTACTTGTGAAACATGATGTAACTATTAATCAGATATTGTTTTGTCAAGTATACTGCACTCAGATTCATGACTAGTTAGTATGTGTAGCAGTCAGTACAATCAATATCAAAGTTCATATCTAACAATAAGTACTGATAACATTTTGGAATACTGTGAAAGTACTATTGTTCGTGGGGTTCCAATTTTCGTGGAATTTTGGGTTCCATATAGTTTTAATACACAGAATTCGAAACCACGAATTTAAGTGATATTTATGAAAACCACGAAAATTGATGTCCACGAATAAAAGTACTTCCACAGTACTAAATTTCATTCCTTTTGTATACTGATGACAAACCAAATGTTATGATGAATATATGAAAATCAAATCTTCTATTATTTTATACCGCTGCTCTCATGCCTGCTCTGTAGAAGAGGGGGTATGCTGTTTTACCCTTGTCTGTCCGTCTGTGCATCAATTCTTCTGTGTGTCAGTTCGTCCAGAACATCTTTTGTCAAGTATTTCTCAGCTTATGTATGATATTTTGTCTGAAGCTCAACTATGATGAGTCTTCCCTTTTCAAGTCTGAAACTCATCTACTTCCTGGATGACAACAACTTTGATTTTTTGCAGAAAGCCATATATTGGAATTTTTCGTCAAGAATTTCTCAGCTTGTGTATGTAGATATGATTTGATATTTGGCCTGACGGTTTAGTATGATGAGTTGTACCCTGTCTCCTGTTTCCATTATTTCATTTTGGGATTTTGGTTTACAGTGATAGGAATCAAAAAATTTTTCATGATCTATCATTGGTTATACCCAGTTTACTGATGATTTGTTAAGATTTGGAAAAAAAATGTATGGGAATTATTTGTCGCCAATGTGCAGCAAGTCTGTCCTGAACATTTACCGATTGAACTACTAAACACGGCTATCAGAAAAAATCTGTATTTGTTTAAAATCAAATTTCAAAGCATTCACTTCCATTTAAATAGTAACAAAACCCCCTATTAACCTGCATCGGAGTTTAAACCACGGGTATAGCTTGATTATAGAACATAGTTTTGACCATAGTTTTGTATTTATTTTGCATCTGACTATTGAGATGTATAATAAATGCTCTGTCAAGTATTTAAAATTGTCTCTTGCAAGATTTGCCCAAATTGTCAAAGTTCAGATAAAAAAATTAAAAGATCAAAGGAATTGCTGCAAATTTGGATAAGCTTTTGCGTGAGCGTCACCAGAATCGCGTAGTATGAATGCTTGGCCAAATGTAGTGAAAGAAATTTCCAATTAATTGAGCACTTGAAATAGCACTGTCTATAATTGACCAACCATCTGGACACTACTAATTGTTATGTTGACATTTATTCTTTTCGAGCTTTTGCCATCACTTGGTATCAATACTTGATATCCATCATCAATCCTCTCGCTTGTTATTTTTTCAGTTAAAAATCTTATTTTGTGAAATCACATTGTCTGGTAGGCCTTATTTCTGGAAAACCATTCAAAGATACCCTCTTCTGAACTAATAAGCCAATTAGAAACTACATCTGTTCTAAAGGCATAAATTATGTCCTCAGATTTTTCTTTTGAAAATGGAACCAGACGTGGTCTACACTTCATGGAGTGGCTGCCATTGGTGAAAACAGAAAACATTTCAAGAATCTTCTGAAACTTCAAGGCCAGCTTAAACCAATCTTATGGTTTAAGCTGGCTTACATGATAAAAAAATTTTGGATGAAAAGCAAAAATACCTGAAGCCAGTTTCAATGAAACTATCATTATCAATAGAAACCAATCTTATGTCATAATTCAATGTTCCCTGTATGGTCACCTTCAAAAATTGTGTTTGACAGGTCCATGCCGTGTTGAATATGGCCTCTATGGTGGAACATGATTTAACAGTAGACCCAATGGGAAACAATCCAAAGAACTGTAATGAATTTACTTGACCAGTTAAAAACATACCAAGTGACAATCATCCATGAACTGTCGCAATATAAAATTATGTCAGACAGGTCCCGATCTACTCCAAGATGTTCAGTTGGAGGGGACATAATTTAACCTTGAACCCTATAAAAAACATTAACTGATTTAGTATATCAAGTCTGCAACTCATCCAAGTTAGTCAGGTGGTAAACATATTGGCTCTAATGAGAAAAAAAGTAACATTCAAAGATCCTCTTTAACTACTATGCTTTTACACTTTAACTTAGTGATAATGGTACTTTCATTGAAACTGGCTTCAGGTATTTTTGCTTTTCATCCAAAATGGATTTATTATGTTAGTTATTTTTTTTATTTCGCAGGTGCTATAATTGGACTTGTACTTAGTGGATTTATCATGTTAGATATACTTATTTTTAGCTCACCTCACGAAGTGAAGGGGCTAATGTGATACCCCTAGCGTCCGCGTCCGCGTCTGGTTAGGAAGAATGGTTAAAGTCCATTCCCGGTTACTGATATGTCCCGCATCAACCATAATGGTATAAATGACGCATTTGGGGATGACAACAACAATGCATGTTTCGGATGCTGTCTGTGTCCTACATTTTACACATGAGCGACTTGGTTAGGTAGAATGGTTAAAGTCCATTCCGGTTACTGACATGTCCCACATCAACCATATTGGTATGTATGATGCATTTGGGGATGACAACAACAATGCATTCTTCAGATGCTGTACGCGACCTACATTTTACGCATGAGCGACTTGGTTAGATAGAATACCACATCAACCATATTTTTATGTATGATGCTTTTGGGGATGACAATTACAATGCATGCTTTGGATGTTGTCTGTGACCTATATTTTACGCATGAGCGACTTGGTTAGGTAGAATGGTTAAAGTCCATTCCCAGTTACTGACATGTCCCACATCAACCATATTGGTATGTATGATGCATTTTGGGATGACAACAACAATGCATGCTTCAGATGCTGTCTGTGACCTACATTTTACGCATGAGCGACTTGGTTAGGTAGAATGGTTAAAGTCCATTCCCGCTTACTGACATGTCCCACATCAACCATATTGGTATGTATGATGCATTTTGGGATGACAATAACAATGCATGCTTCGGATGCTGTATGTGACCTACATTTTATGCACGACTGAATCTGTTAAAAAGAATGATTATAGTCCATTCCTGTTTACTTTCATGTGCAAAATGTGACAATGCTGCGCAACGAGGTGAGCTTAGCAGGCTGTGGCTGCTTTCTATGTTTAGGTGCTATAATTGGACATGTACTAAGTGGATTTATTATGTTAGTTATTTTTATTTGGTAGGTGGTATAATTGGACATGTACTTGGTGGATTTATCACGTTAGTTATATTTATTTTGTAGGTGCTATAATTGGACTTGACTTGGTGGATTTATCATGCGAGTTATATTTATTTTGTAGGTGCTATAATTGGACTTGTACTTGGTGGATTTATCATGTTAGTTATATTTTATTTTGTAGGTGCTATAATTGGACTAGTACTTGGTGGATTTATCATGTTAGTTATATCATGTATGATATTTATACTATTCAGAAGAAGGTAAGCATAAAAAATTACAAGGGAGCTTAATTTTCTTGTACTGTTGACAATTATTTATGTTCACCCATGAATGTGGAAGAGGCATAGAGATTTACTTTTGTCTGTTTGTCTATGAATATAGGTTGCTTAGATACTACTTGTCTGTGTTCATACAAATCATAATAATGGAAGTTCTTTATAGCTCACCTGACCCAAAGGGTTAGTGTGAGCTATTGCCATCACTTGGCGTCTGTTGTCCGTCTGTCAGTCCATCCGTCCGTTTGTTAAACTTTTACATTTTCATCTTCTTCTCTGAAACCACTGATGCAAATTTAACCAAAACTTTACAAGAATGATGGATGGAAGATCCTTTACCAAGATTGCTCATTTCGTTTCCATCGGACAAAAAACATGGTCACCAGCGTGGAACTTAGGTTTAACATTGGATCCTATGGGAAAATCGGATTTTCATCTTCTCCTCTGAAACAACTGAAGCTAATATAGCCAAACTTTGCAGGAATGATGGATGGAAGGTCCTTTACCAAGATTGCTCATTTCATTATGATCTGACAAAAACAAGGCTGCCAGCGGGGAACTTTGGTTTAACATTGGACTCTATAGGAAAAATGACATTTTCATCTTCTCTGAATCCACTGAAGCAAATTCAACCACAATTTACAAGAATGATGTGTGGAAGGTTCTTAACAAAGATTGATCATTTTGTTCTGATTCAACAAAAAACATGGCTGCCAGCACAGAACTTTGGTTTATTGTTGTATCCTATGGGGAAAATCAGATTTTCACCTTCTCCTCTGAAACCAAGGAGGCAAATTCAATCAAACTTTACAGGAACGATGTATGGAAGGTTCTATGCAAAGATTGCTCATTACGTTACAATCTAACAAATAACATCATGCCTTCAGGGCGGAAAATAAATTTGCACTGTTAATTATAGTTTGGTAATTAGTTTTTTCCAAAATTTTGAAATAATTTTATGACTTGTAACTTTCATATTATGACGATTTAAACATAAACACAAAATTTCGAGGTCAAAATCAATGTCAGAAATTTCAATTTGTATTTAAATTGTGATAATAAGGAAACTAATGAACTTAACATTATCTCTAAATTACAGGCAGAAAATGCATATCAAACTCCTTTATATAGTAAAAATTTCATGAAAATTAGATAAGAAATGAGCTCTAAAGAATTTTTTAAACAGAGGCCGTTTTAATATGAAATGCACAGTGAAATTATAAAAGTTGACTCACTTTTGGCACTAGACTATATTAGTTCAATCCATTAGGCCTAAATTAAAATATTGTTTGTTTGCCCTTTTCCGACTCTACTTTTTGACATAGGTTTGGTCAAAAAATTATTTGGGTAGGTGAGAAATTTGCCACTTGTAGGTAGGTAGGCAAAATATTTTATTTTTTTTTACTCCATATTGAATAAAGTATTTGGGGGCATTATTATTTGGTATACATACTTTCCATTCACCATTTCACACTTTGAAATGGATTACCGGTATATATGGGTAAAGTAAATTGTTTATGTGTATATTTGGTGATGATATTACACTTCCTTCCCAATACAGAATAATGGGAAATAATGGCATGTGGAGTAAATGTACATGAGACAAAATCCTGTTGAATTTGTGGATTAAGCTGCAACTGAACAGTCTGACTGAGGTCAAAACGGTATGTCCCTACTTTTGTTCATAAAGTGGTTGGTTAAGCATACATGTACTACATGTTGATGAACAGTCTGTGAAATTTGCAGTAGACTTACATGTATATTTAAGGTGGATGGGTACTCCATAGATTTTTTCCATAGATTTTTTTTTATTTTTACAGGAAAGTTTCCTTATTATATAAGCATTGAAATAAAATAATAAAAAAGGGGGGTCACTGTGCTTGTTTTTAAAATAATTGATATCAAAATTATCAAGTATTTCTAATGAATATATAGGGGAAACAGGTATATTGTTGATTTCTTTAAAACTATTCCATAGATTTCTTTCTACTTTACTCATGTGTTAGCCCATTTAACATACTTTCAAAAAATATAAAGAAAAATGGGGGTCACCGACTTTATTTTCCATATAATTTGTAAAATGTGAATTTTCATAGTGATATCTATGTGAAATATTTTTATCAGATTATCTCCCTTTTTCAAAAAGCCTCTTCCAATTTATTTAATTATCAAATTACCATACCTCGTCTAATTAGATAAAGACATGTGAAATCAAGTCCATGTAGGTCCTTTGCATTTTGTATTATGGATATAATATTGATTCATTCAATACAAATAAAAATATGTGCATATTTAAAAAGCAGATAATACCATAACAGCATACATTACAAATTCAAAATGGCGGAAGACTACCGATCTACCTTAAGCACAAATCTAAGAAAATTTTAAGACAATTTTGTAATTTTTACGAATACTTCTTACATTAAAATCGAGAAAATTCACCATCAGTCTGTGACTCAAATCAGAAACTGCTTTTAAACATAAAAGTAAGTATTCTCTGCTCAACTATATTAAGTTTCATACACTGAGTAAACCTGACATAGACAGCATGGTTGCATGAGAGGTGGACAGTAGTATACAATTTCCCCTCCATTCACCGCCAATCTGTCCTTGCTTCCAACCTTTCTACTCCCGGTTCCCACCCCTTTACTCCTGCTTCCCTCCCCTTTACTCTAAGTTCCCTCCGTTCCTACCCCTGCTTCCAACCTCAACTGTCCACGTGCACCCTCTTGCATAGTTGACTAAAGGATATAATTATACCCCCGCTACATAGTAGTGGGGGTATACTGGTTTACCTCCGTTTGTTTGTTCGTTCGTTCGTCTGTCTGTAACCATACTTTTCTCAGCAACTACTTCACAGAATGAAACCATATTTTGGCAAAAGCTTTCTCATGATGGTCTGATGTGTATATACAGATTTCAAGGTTACCGCATAAGTACTTCCTGTTTGCCGAGACTTCATTGTTTTTTTAATTATTGTACAGCATATGGAATTTTTCGTCACAATTTTTTCTGAAACTGTAAGTGGGATTCAATTGTTGTTTTGCACAGAGCTTCCTTATGGTCCAATCTATCGTGTATTTGGATTACAAGATTATGCCGTAAGCACTTCCTGTTTGCCCAGACATCATTGTTTTTCATTGTTGTACAGTATATGGAATTATTTGTCAAAATTTTTTCTGAAACTGTAGGTGGGATTAAATTATTGTATTGCTCAGAGCTTCCTTATGGTCCAATCTATCTTGTTTTTCGATTTCAAGGTTAAGTCATAAGCACTTCCTGTTTGCCGAGACGTCATTGTTTTTCATTGTTGTACAATATATGGAATTTTTCGTCACAATTTTTTCTGAAACTGTAAGTAGGATTCAATTGTTGTTTTGCCCAGAGCTTCCTTATGGTCCAAATTATCGTTTATTTCAGAATTCAAGGTTACACCATAAACACTTCCTGTTTGTGGAGACGTCATAGTTTTTCATTGTTGTACAATATATGGAATTTTCGTCACAATTTTTCCTGAAACTGTAAGTGGGATTCAGTTTTTGTTTCGCACAGAGCTTTATCATGGTCTAATCTGTGGTGTATTCGGATTTCAAGGTTACCCAGTAAGCACTTCCTGTTTGCCGAGACGTCATTGTTTTTCATTGTTGTACAATATTGAATTTTTCGTCAATTTTTTCTGAAACTGTAAGTGGGATTCAATTGTTGTTTTGCACAGAGCTTCCTTATGGTCCAATCTATTGTGCATTCGGATTTCAAGGTTACGCCATAAGCACTTCCTGTTTTGCCGAGACGTCATTGTTTTTCATTGTTGTACAATATATGGAATATTTTGTCACAATTTTTTCTGAAACTGTAACTGGGGTTCAATTGTTGTTTTGCACAGAGCTTCCTTATGGTCCAATTTATCGTGTATTTGGATTTCAAGGTTATGCTGTAAGCACTTCCTGTTTGCCCAGATGTCATTTTTTTTCATTGTTGTACAAGATATTGAATTTTTCGTCACAATTTTTTTATGAAACTAAGTGAGATTCAATTGTTGTTTTGCTCAGAGCTTCCTCATGGTCCAGTCTATCGTGTATTTGGATTTCAAGGTTAGGCTGTAAGCTTTTCCTGTTTGCCCAGAAGTCATTGTTTTTCATTGTTGTACAATAAATGGAATTTTTTGTCAAAATTTTTTCTGAAACTGTAAGTGGGATTATATTGTTGTATTGCTCAGAGCTTTCTTATGGTCCAATCTATCGTGTTTTTATATTTCAAGGTTAAGTCATAAGCACTTCCTGTTTGCCGAGATGTCATTGTTTTTCATTGTTGTACAATATATGGAATTTTTCTTCACAGTTTTTTATGAAACTAAGTGAGATTCAATTGTTGTTTTGCATGGAGCTTCCTTATTGTCAAATCTATCATGTATTCAGATTTTAAGGTTATGTGATAAACACTTCTTGTTTGCAAAGACATCATAGTTTTTCATTGATGTACAGCATATGGAATATTTCGTCACAATTCCTTTTGAAAATGTAAGACAGATTCAATTGTTGTGCACACAGTTATAGTTGAACATGTTGGTTGCTAGGATTATATCATTTTGTTTATACTTGTATTGTGTCCACACCTGTATTGTGTCCCTATACAATTAAATTTGCACTTGCCACATTGATTCGGGGTTCAATGAGTGGGTTGGAAGAACAAGATCAGGAAACCAACCAACTAATTTTTAGTCACGTTCAAACATATATTAAAGAAACAGGGCGGTTTACAAACTAACTTTATTTTCAATTAGTCGAACGATCGGGCTAACACTTAATACCTTTTATTTACCTTTTCTCAGCGTAATTATCATCTCTGTTGCTATCCATTTTGTAAACGTATATTAGAAATAATTGTATTTGTTATGTCTATGTATGTATATTATGTAATTATTGGAAAGGGCACCTCTAAATTGTATAATTTGTGCCTAATCCAATTGTCATGTTTAGACATAAAATAAGTTTCAGTCAATCAATCAATGAGCGGGGGGTATTGTAAAATTATTGAAACTCACCAGTAAACAGTGTGCAATGACCAACTGAAGTCTGTTGAACTGTAGAGCGCTCTCTCGTGCGGGCCCGCCAATATTCTTTCTTCCTTCACCCACAAGAGTTCCTCCAGATCCGACTAATAACCAGGTACATTAGTATAAACACACACGGACCGCAATGGCCAAGATTGTTAAATAGTAGGAACTTAACAAATTCCCCTTCTTTCTTTTAAAACATTAAGTTGTGTCAATCAATATATACAGATATTCAGAGCATGCCTTTGTAAAGTTGTGTCAATCATTATATACAGATATTTAGTGCATGCCTTTTTACATATCTACACAGTTCCCTTTAATTTGTTTACATTTTCAGGCACTGATCCCGCCAAGCACCTGTCTCAAGTGCTTTAAGCAGGTTCAAGGGTGAGGCTCCCCTAGTTAAGCAATCTGCAAGCTGGCTTTTTGTTTCAGTCCATTTAATGGCCTCAATCTGGCAGTTGTTGATCAGTTCCTTGATTCCACTTATTTCAAGTCTCAACCGTTTTTCATTTGTTTGTTTGGTGGCCATTATAGCATCAAGCAAAGAGTGGCAGTCAGTGATGCAAATAATTGGTAGGCTGGTAGGATTTGCTTTTCCATTCATAAGTTCAGAGTATAAAGATGCCAGATAAATTGCTTTATCAATGCCATCTACCATTGCAAGTGTTTCAGCTGCAAGCGTACTACGCACTATTCTTCTTGTTCTTTTTGATGCCCATGTCAATGGTGAAATTATACAGTTTTCCCCTACAAGTGCAATAAAGTGTCCACCTTGTGTCCCACCATCAGGCAAATTTCCTAGAGAGGAGTCGCTAAACACCAAAAGTTTAACACAGTCATTTGGTCCTAAATTTTGAAATTTCAGTGACACATTTTCTGACTTTAAGTTTTTAATTACTTTGTTGGCATCAATTAATGTTTGTACAGTGGCAGTCTTCAAACTAGATGCTAGATTCGATGCTTCAAATATCACATCTGGGCGAGAGTGTCTTGCCATCCACAATATTTGTCCAATTTTTGACTGAAGTTGTTCCTTCTCATTCTTATTAATTGGTGCTAATTTATCAGCTTGTCTTCTTTTCTCAATAGAAATTGACTGCATGTTGTTGAGATACGACTTCTGTTGTAAGATAATATTCCTACCATACTTTGAAAGTTCAATTCCTACAAAAGGAAACGAGCCATTCTCTTCTAGATCCTCTTTTCCAACATGAAAGATTGAACGAATTTGGTTGATTACTTGTTTTTCAAATTCTTGAGTTCCGCCCCACAAGAAG